>VZSC01014160.1:169144-207372 GCA_013398225.1 Steatornis caripensis
GAGGTTGTGGAGTCTCCTTCTCTGGAGATATTCAAAACCTGCCTGGATGTGTTCCTGTGCAACCTGCTCTAGGCTAACCTGCTTTAGCAGGGGACTTGGACTAGATGATCTCTAGAGGTCCCTTCCAACCCCTACCATTCTATGATGATTCTATGATTCTATGAATAAATGATGAAAAATTTAAAGTCCTTTGTACTATTTTGAACTTAGGAAATCTCTCTTGATTTATAATGTGGTATTCTGACCTAATATTATTTATTGGATTTATTGAAGAACAAATTGATTTCTGCAGCTTCCAGTCCATTAAATCTTCATGAGAACAATCTATGGTATAATGAAAGAGAAAAAAAATGTTTAAAAAACCTCTCTTTGGCAGTTAGCAGCTAAGGAACACAGTGACAGAGGTTCTGCACCACAGCTTCCTTGACTGGATGTCTTTCGGTTTCCACAAAATATATTACCAAGTATGACATATTCAACAACTTTCAGACACACCCAGAGCTGTATCTGCACACTTGCCCTAAGCAAGGTTAAGAAAATTTCCTGTACCCTCTGAACTTAGGCTGTTATTGTACCTGACATAGTAAAATAGCTGATCTTGTTTACTCTTGAATATCTCCACTTCTCAACTGTATCCAGCTTGTCTCAACCATTGTGTGGTATCTTCCCATGTTCCCCCAGGAAATGGGAAACTAAAGAAAAGAAGTAACAAAAACCAAGCCTGAATTCTCTGCCTATCTCACTTTATTTTAGTAATTTAAAATTAATGTAAGCTTTGTCATTTTTATACATACCCTGAGAGCTTGTCTAATTTTCTTCTTCGCTATATTTAATTGTAATATCAAACAAGACACTTTCAAAAAGAAGCTAAGATAAACAGAATATTTTAGAAGTTGATATCTTGAATAAAAGAGTTTTAACCACTGCAAAATGAAAAATAAAACAGAAACAATGCAAATACAACTTTTTGAAAGAGATAAATATGAAATGGACACCAAACTGTATTAAGATAAAGTTATTTTAGAAATATTATTTTGAACAAATTAAAATGAAGCTGCAGTGGTTTTAAATGCAGTCATTTCACAACCTATTTTGAAAGGGTTTTTTAAATCAGCATTAAATGTTCCGATTTTCTATTAAAAACATTTAGATTGTATCCCTCTAAATACGTTTTTAAATACCTCTCTTATATGATAGCTCATTCAAAATTGAATGAAAAAGATACTCTAACATTTTTAATTGAAGAAAAATTATGAATTTCAACTAGCTTGTCTGGCATATAAATAAATCTATGTGGTCTTTTTGGTAGTATTTTGACTGCATAATTTAGTTCACTGGTTTATTCGATCACTTTTATACTCTCTTGTTTTTATTTCTAGTTGTTTCTTTTCTTTCGTTTTATTTCAGTATTTCTTTTCTGTGTGTTCTCTTCTACGCATTTCAAATGTCCCTGACCATGTTCTTGCTTATGACAATCCTACCCTTTCTGTCCAATAGCATCACAATACTAAAAAGTAAGATTCCCAAAATGACAAATTTAAGTTTCATATCAGAAAATAAAACTGCAAGGGGCCCATAGGCACCAATGATGCATGTGTCTGGAAAATTTAAATTGACAGGTAAGGGATGCTGCAAGCAATACTTTGATGCTTATGGTCACCAAGTTCCTGAACAGTTAGTCAAGCATGTGTGGGTTGTCTGGTAGCAGGTAAGCATTGCTGGAAATGTGCCTGAGCCGCCTTCTTCCCTGCCTTCGTCATCCTTCCCTCCCCTCTACATCATCTTTCCCTCCCCAGGTTCTCCCTGCTCCTATGGTTAGGGCTTTCTGGTTCACGGCTCCCCAGGCATTCACTCCTCTCCTTTTATCTTCAACCATTGTCTATTGCAGTCCACCTAAGATTGTGCAATGCACCCAGCAGGGTTTCTGTAATTGCTCTCCTTAGAAAGCTCCTCTTTGCTCCTTGTTCCCAGCCTTTGAAACTCTAATTTCACTAATTTCCATTACTAGCACCTCAGCTGGCTTTGATGTAACCCTCCCATCTGTTCACGCATCATTCACCATCCTCTTTAATTTCACTTCACTTTGCCGTGTTACTTTACCTGTATACTGAGATACTTGCAGTTGGCCCTAGTGCACAGTATTTCTGCTCTCCTTTGTTACTTGCTCTTCTGATTCACATTCTAATAATAATAGTAATGTACAAACTTTACAGATGTATTGGAAAACACTAAACATATAAGCAATATTCACTCTACCTCAAATTAAAGCTCAAGAGACAAAAGAATAAATCCTATCCTTGTGAAATCACCTAAAGAAGCCATATTTAATATCATATTTTGCAATGATAGTTCTTCTATAATATTTGCAGAAGCAGGTTAAATATCAACCCAACAACCCTGAATTACAGTATAGCAAGCACAGCACTTGTAAAAGTACTACCAGACAGTGGAACATTGTAGAGATGCACAAAACAGAGCTCAAAGCCGATATTTTTTGTATGTGCTCTATAAAAAGTACCATATCTAATGATTCAATTCTCTACTGTGCAGAGTGCCTCCTGGAGAGTGCCAAGTGCCTTCAACTAGTAAGTCTTTCTGTCTCTCTCCAGAAGTGTTGGGAAATTGAGCTGTAAAGCAGTAAGGTACTTCTTTATAAAGTAATGCTTTCCATCTGACTTGAAGAGAAATCATTCAAAGAAGGAATGAAAGCTACTGCTGAGACATTCTTGACAGAAAAGCAAGTTGATTCAAGTAGCCAGTACTTATGTTTTTGCGATAACAATTCATCAAATCTTGGTAATCAAAAATGATGGAAAAGGAAATAAAGGGAAAAATACGTGGCAGCTAAATGGAGTTTTGAACCAACCCCAGATTTTGTGAAGTTTGACAAGATGTAAAAGTTTGATATTTTATAGTTCTTAAAAAAGACTTCTTTATATACTGAAAGCTGTTGTTTCCATAATGTTGATTTGGAAGAAGACCATTTAATTTTTTGTTTTTCAGGTAACATTTTATGGTGATCTATCACTCCCAATTTCATCTTTTACATCATGTTATGTTACCTCCCAAATTTTATAATAGAAATGGTTGAACAGGAAATAACAGGGAGAACTTCAAACAGAAATCTTCAGGAACTTGGCTCTCTGGCATGGTGCAGGCACTTGCCACTCAGCTCCTGGCAGCCCATACTCTGGCATGCTATGTTTGAATGTCCAAAACACTGGAAAGAAAAGCCTGGTTCAAGAGGAAAACTGTACTAACATCCACAACCACATCAATTGTGTGTGTAGAAGGTAGGAACTGAGGAGAAGGGGGATTAGCAGGCAGAATGTATCCCTTGGGACAGGCCAATGTGTCCAAAGTCCTGAACATCATAGCTCCCTTTTAGTGCATTGTATATACGCACATTATTTCACAGATACCAAAATCCTAACCTCAAAGTCTTACTCCTGGAAGCTGAGCCATTTATTTTTTCTTCTTACATCTCATCTCCACTAAAGCACTTGTAACCCAGAGAGCAGAGAAGGAGCAACATATCATCAAGAAACTTCAACACCCAAACAAACAAAAATTTCCCTGTATGCTTTGGAATCTATCAAATTGTAAATGCCGGCTATTTGCTGCAAGCTTTTTAATAGCATGGAAAGTGGAAAGCTCAACCACTGCATGCACCATGATCTGTTCTTGAATCATTTCCTTTGCTGGATCAAGCTCTGCTTCACTTTTGGCAACTCTTATCTTATTTGAATACCTTCTGACCTTTAAAATGTTACTTTCTCTGTTGAACAGAGTATTTCCCCATTCTTCTTTGAAGTACTGTTTAATCCTAATACCATTTTAACATGAATAACCACCAGAATGCTTCTGTGTGATTTCTGTCCCTCTCCACCCAGGTCTGGCTGTTGATTCCAGATAATACTGTATCTTCAGCTTCACAGGTATTTGGAAATTTAAGATATCTCATGATTTCCCACTATTCCCATGAATATTTGGTTTTAATAATATTAAAAATATTTTTATTTATGCTAAATGCATTGTATATAACTTTGTTACAGATTTCAGCAATTTTGAAGTAAAACATCCATAGTTCTTGTCCAGTCTGATTTTTAACATAATCAGTTTCTTCTTATCCAAAATACTGTTTATCTCTCTAGCATAATCCAAAGTGGAGATCATACTACAAGATGATTTTAATGGAGGATATCATCCAAGATACAATACAAGGAGAGAATTCACAGGCAGCTACAGTTATAGTCCAACTATTAAAAAAAAAAAACAAACAAGTTTTGACCTTAACTGACATGTAACTAATTCTGCATAAATATAACATGTAGAGAAAATATTTTTCTATTTTCCCTAGAAATATTTATCCTCTTCCTTCTGAAAGACAGATCAACAAAACTTTGCTGAGCATGACATCTCGCTTGCAAGCAATCTCTTTTCCCAGAACTTCTTCATGGCCAACAGGCTATATTCTGTATAAAATTTCAGTCCTTTTTCCAGTCTCAGCATTCTTGTATATATCCTTTCTAAATAATCACCAGAAGGCAATTTTTTAGTGTCAGAAGGAGCCTGAAAATCCTGAGAAACTAGTGATATGGTAAGTAGAAATCCTGAGCTAACAAAAATTTCTGTGTGAAAAAGGTGACTTGTATTTTAACAAATGTTTCAGTAAAACATACATAGTTTTGGATAAGAAGAGTGCAATGCTGAATGTTTTTGATTCTCACAGAGGGGAAGGCTCAAGGGGATCCCTTATCATCTTACAGAAAATTTCATGCTATAGTTCCATATTTCGGGAATAAAAATGTTCACGTTTTATGTTTTCATAGAAAAAAATAGGTCTGTTTTTCACACCAGAGTGAATGTGTGCGTTAGTTTAAATGAAAGTTTCTTATTGACTTACCCAATGTGCAACTATCTTCTTAGAAAATACATATATTGGAGATTTAGTATTTTAAGCCTCTCAACCTTTAGTTCACAAGCAACCAAATGAAATAATCGGTCACCTAAACATCACAGGAACAACTAATAATAAAAAATTTTTAATATATTATTGTCTAAGATAAGTTCATCTTTCAAAAATCAGAAAATATACCACTCACAGATGCTTTCTCCAGCAGTCCTTTAGGAGTGCTTACCTTGATAAATTACATCACACCCCTTATTAGAGTGGAAAATAGCAAAACCATTATCATATAATAACAAGTCAGCTTTGAAGATAAATGATTCTTAATGGTTTTCCAATATATGTCATTTCTATGTTTCTAATAGAGAAAAATCACACACTAACAAATGTGCCAGATTTTTGGTGTGCATTTGTAATTAGCATGATAAAGTAGCATGTAATATACTGTGATTGTCTAAGAACTTATAGATCAGAAAGTATTCTAGACACAATTGTTGAATGCTGACAACTACTGAATAAATAATTTATAATCCAGGGGCTATGTATAAAAAAGAAGAAATATTAAATAAACGTAGTACATACTACTAAAGATCACGTTTTGGGAGTTGTCTTTCTCATTTAACCAAAGGCAGATCTTGTGTGTTTCTCTGAACTCAGAGAAAATTTTGCACTATAAAAAGAAAAATTTTAGTAAGGGACTTCAGAGCAATACAGTGAAGACATAAACAGATGAAGAACTCATCACAAGCCAAAATACACTTACATGAATTCCACGTGTTATTGATAGATGTGTTGCCTCTGTAGAAGGAGTGACTAGGATTCTTCAGCCTAGGATGAAGGTGATGGAAAGAAGGTATGATAAAGATCAGTAAAATCACTGTCCCTGTTATTTCTGGCCTAGGGTCTTCCTGAGCCACACGTCACAGAAAGCTCAGAGAAAATACTGTGGGAAAAATCATTCTTTGACATCTGATCTTCTCTGAGCATTTCCTGCTTACTACTGTCAGTGATTGGAGGCTGGGATTGACCATCTGACCCGTATGTGCACTATTCTACAGATGTTTATTTAAAGACATACAAGCATCAGTAAACTGTATATTAAAAATCACAGCATGAATACAACCTGTAAGTTAAGAATCTCAACTGTGGATGAACAACATAGAAAGAGAGGCAATCCTGCATCAGTAGTCAATTCTCCAATAATTTTTACTGTGATCCTCAGGTCCCTCTTAACATTTTGTGTACAAAATCCTTTATAACCAATACTTCTATGAATTTAAAAATATCTAGTTTTCCTCTGATGAATCTCTGAAGAATAAACATGTAACATTATTTACTACAAATTAATCATTAATTATGTCCTATTCATACCCATTTCCTTCATGGTGACTGGATGAAATAAAATATTGTGTATATCATAGACAGTCCATCCCAAAATAATCTACTCATACCCAGCAGGAACAGATGGGTGTAGAGTTATTACAGGTCACACATAGCTTTGTGTGAAATTAAATAACAAGATTGGTATTGCTCTTAATAACTAGAGATGCTCCCAGATTGCTTGCTCATCACCATCTGACAGGCTGAAGGTTGACCAAGTAAGAGCAAAAAGGTAAGAAATTTAGTGTAGCTTTCTTATAATTTCAGTTATAGGTACATATAATACACATATATATTGCCTCATGTGGGCAACAAATCCAGGACTGGTGAAGCTTTCCTCCTCAAATCAAACAATAATTTTTTTTTTTCTTGCATCATTTCTTCTTACTTGGTTCAAGAAAGGTGATTACTGGGGTCATGAAAGACTCTCTAATGCACTGTGTCAACAGTTCCAAACTATCAGGGAAAATACATGCAAACAACTGGTATTAGAGTATTATTATCTGACCTCCTTCCTTCCCGAGTGTGCTTAAGATGTTTTAAAAAATTAATTAATGAAATGACAGAATATAGAGTATGTAGAGAAATCCCTTTCTTATGACAAAATCTGTTTTTAAAAGAGACAGTAAAAGCGGTATGCTGTCTTATACCTGACAATGCTATAACATCTAGAAGAATGTTTTGCAAATTGATTTAAAATATAAGACTAATCTGTTCCTACAGCAGGCAGACATGCTACTTATTCAGAGCTTCAGCATTCCTAGTAAGTGAGTGTTGTACAAAAAGGAGAATATAGAAGCAATCACAGAAAAGTTAGATTGAAATGTATGTCGTTTTGGTTTTCAGTCATCTATGTTTAAAGTCAAACTCCAGGAAGTACTTCAGTCTTGGAATCAGCATGACTTATGGGGCAGTGAGGGTAAAATAAATATGAAAATAATGTGCTCCTAGAAATAACTGCACAGTGTAATAAATTTCATTGCTAAGAAGTTTGTCTCAATATTCAGACAAAATGTTCTTATCCTTAGTTTCATTCTGTTAGTCCTATTAAGTGTTCAACCTCTATAACTACAGATTATATTGCTGGTAATAAAATTATTCATCCCTGTAAAAATATATTCCCAATTTTTTTTTCAGGAATCAACAGTGGATAGTCAAATATTGTTTTAAGATGATAATTATTAGTTATTTCATGGTTGATTATTAGTCATTAGCTTGCAGGTATGAAAGCTGGCATCTTTTTCCTAAAAAAAAGTTTTATATTTCTTTTTAAAATGTTCTTCTTCAATTGCATCTGTCACCTTTGACAGCATTGAATTGTATTTTTGGTAGAGAAAGAAAAAGAGTGAAAACATTAGAAAGAAATAATTGAATAAGTCTATGCTGTTAATAAATTATTAATCAGCATGCGATGAAGTGGCTTTCTGATATAAATCTCCACAGCAGTGCTTTCTTTGATTAAAGACCAACTTTGCCTTTTATTAGTTTAGGTCTATAAATCCAGTGATGTTGTCTCTAGAGTTAGCATAAATCTTCTCTAATGAAGATGGTGAAGTGTCAAGTAATAAGCTCGTTTTTCTTCAACAGTCACCTACTACTCATTTTCCTTATTAGCTATTGCCAGTATTCATGGTGGTGCAAGACATCAACACTGAGGGTATTTAAGATGACTGCCCTTTAACTGGCCAAGATGTTTTCCATCAGCTCAGATTAAGGCTTACTTGCACAGCTGAGCAAACAAAGATGCAGCTTTCCGGCACAGGTGAATCTAGAGTAGAACTCCCATGTCCATCTCCACCCTCTGATAGCCACCTCCTCTTGGGACATAGGTCTACCCCATTCCTAATTTTGAATTTGAAGCAAAGATTCTGGTTTCTATTTCTATTATTATCTTCTCATTGCCTTTAATCCACTAATGCAGACATGTTGTATTTTGCTGGTCATTAAATATTGTGAGAATTAATACATTGGTTGCACAATACATATACATTGGAGAAATTCTGCTTTGTCCTTTTTATAGAACACGTTAGGATCCAAGCATTTTAAAGAAAATATAAGTACTAGATCATAAAGTTAAGTGCTATAACTTCAGGCATTTAAATTCCTAATTGTGTCCCAAAACCTCATGCTAAGGATTGAGGTAACTAAAATTCATTGGGACGTAAGTTTCCAACATTAAATTTCCATAGGTGCCTAGAGACCTTCTGATCACGTCTGAAACTGTTTGAGACCTGTCTGCCTTGGGTACTGTGGCAAAACAAGTATGATAAGCACTTATCTACAGAGTTTAAACAAAACATTCACCAAGAATACTTTGCATATTAGGTCACAGAGAGAGCAAAATTAAACCACTCATGATAGTGCCTGGAAAGTCTTTCAGCTAACAAGTAAACAGACAGTGTTTTCAGGATACAGAAGATCTTGTTATTTTCCATTTTCCATCTGTGGAGTCTTAGACCTGATTTTTAGTTGAGGAACCCCAAATACTAAGTGCTTGTAGCTGATAGTCACTGCTAATAACTTGGATACTCCAATTTTTCTTTTTCTGTTACTGTCATTCCACTTTACACAGAGTAATTAAATACTGACTCAGTCAAAGACCTTGAGAAACATTATATAAAACTGGGCAGTTCACACACAGAGATGGAGGGAGACATACCTTTCCCTTTCCAACATATATCAGCAAAATGTTAGTGGAAGAAGGAACTGGAATTCTCATTCTTTCCTTGAGAATGAGTGCTCTAATACAAGCAATAAAATCAATCTCTTTGAAAGATATTTATTTTCTTTTGCAAAGAGTAACAGTATCAAGAAGACAGATTGAGGGTCCCTCAGCTCATCTTCCTGATGGAGCCTGATGACTAAAACACTCTTTTGGGAAATGTTGCTTCCAGTCTGCTTGGAGGGATGAAACATTTAACACAGGTCTCCCTGGACTGAGAAGAATGACATTAGATATTTAATTACAAATTTGTGTTTAGGCCTAGACTCTTGAAGGTGGGATGGTACTTAATCTGTAGGGAAGTGAAAGATTTATTCCGTTGTCCTCAGCATCATAAACTTTAGCCAGTATGCTTGATTTTGTGAACCTAACTCAGGGCTATGAATCTCTTCTTTCTTCTCTTTGTAGCTAATCAGTTAAAAATAAAATGTGCTTTTTAGTCTTGATCATAAAATATTTACCCAAATTCATAGAGTCATTAAAAGGTCAGGTACTCATGGTCCACTCTGAAGACTCTTATGTCAAGGCTGTCTTTCTTTTTGCCCTCTCTGAGTAACACAGATATGGCACTTGAGGTAGAAAATTTCTGGAAACCTAAGGAGAAAAGATTGAGTTCATGATCCATTATAATTTGATTTTGAATAAAACAAAGCAATTTTACTCTAACACAGCATGTGTTAATATATTTTCAGCAGTATGAAACTGAAATCCACTTAAAATTATCTTTACTAGGGCAGAATAAGTGGGTGAGGAAATGAGAGAATGTAGTGACAATGTTTTCTCAAACAGTGTGCTGCTCAATTTATGGTATGACTGAGTTCTTTTATTTAGAAAGGAAACTACTGTCTCTTGTAAATAAAGTGTTAGGAAACCTCTCTTCATACATATCTCTCATTGGTTCAACAAGATATTAGACTGTTTCCTTTGTGTAGCCAAGCATAATGCAAGGCATATTTTTATTTGTCTTTTATATACAAACTAATTTTCTTCTGCCTAAAAGCTACCTCTTTAGATTGCCTAGGACACAAAGCTACAGCCACTGAAGAAGTCTGCTTCATTGCTCTGAAGAGTCATGGATTTAAGACAAAGATTTTTAAGTTATGTTTCCTTGCTTTCCTTAAGTCATTCTGGACTTAAAAAATATCCTGACAAGCTTTGGCTAAATATAGCTATTATTGTAAAATAACCGGTCCTGGGTTGCCCTGTCTGAGATTGGATATTATAATGAATCATTAGGTACAATAGTTACTTTAATCAGAAAATGTACTTGTCATGAAGTTATAGAAATTAATAGGTAGGTTTATTGCAAATAGTAAGCTAGGAATGGAGGAAATGCAAGTAACAGCTATTTTCTTGTGCCTTGCTTTTACTTCCCCTCACCCCTCCCATCTACAAGCCCATTTTTTCCCTAACTACAAGCACATTTCATAACATGTAGTTTATATGTCAGCAATGAACTTTTGGGAAGCATAAACCACATGGATAGCAGAAACAGGACTTTTGAAGTGTTTTATGTGTGTTCCTTTATACCACATTATTTTTAAAACCAGTTATCAAAATGTCAGTTTTTTTAAACAAACATTTACTTTGATAGGATTTGTAGCTAACTAATATGGAATCCTCCTCTACAGTGAAGTATTCTGTAGGCTAAAGATAGTTTTCTTCTTGACTGAGCTTGTCAGTTTGCTTTAATTTTGGATTTAAACACATTAATGCAAAGTACATTAGAGCTGCTGTACTTCAAGATTAGGTTGACACTAAAATTAGTTGAAAGCCTCCTTTGAGGCAAAACTAAACACTAATCAAAAGTATTTTGAAATAGTCTTAATGGTAACGGTGCATATTTTTAAGATTTACTATTTCACAGCTCAAATAACAAAGCAGTAAGAGGTTGACAAAAGTAAAAAATCAAAGAAATATGTAAATGGCAGCATGATGAAGACCAGGACCCATAAACATTATTGAACCTATGACCTCAATAAATCATTTGAAATACAAAGAATACAGCTAAAAGAAGCTGCGCTATATCTAGATCTTCTGATCTCTCCCTATACGATTTTCTATTGTGTATTATAATTCAGAGCATTCTTCTTTTAGTTAGCTTCTGGACCTCTGAGTGCACTGAAATTACGTGCTTGTGTAAGACAAGATATTTGAGGAAGGCAAGTATTTGGGGGGGGGAAGAAATATGGTACCTGTACCAGTTGTAATCAGAATAAGTTTGTCTACCTTACTTCAGGTAAGGTTTTTGCCTACTTCTTGCTTGAATCTTGTTTGATTGCCTGTAACTAGTGTTACATTTGTTTCAGAAAAGGAGGAAGAAAAGAAATGCTACCGAATATTGTCATGGTATAGTTCTTTCAAAATTCAGAATTTTTTTCTTTTGGTATTTTGAAATATAGTGATGGAACAAATTAGCATACATTTGTATACTCTTCTAAAGATTTGAAATTTATTTCTAAATATTTGTAAAAAGAAGTCATTAAGATGAACAGAAGTACCTAGTTCCTAATTTTAAAAAAATCATTGGTGATATATTAACTATGGAGAGGAACAGTTGTTTTGTAGAAAAAAAACCCTGAAGAACATAATTTATTCCTCAGTAGAATTTCTACCGAGTTGTCATATTCCTATGTAGTGTTTTGATTTTTAAGAACTTGTTCCAGATATTTGGCCTGAAATATTTATAGTAAGTCTTCAAATATTTAGTGCCTTTTTCAAGCCTGAGTTCTTCAAATATTGTAATTAGAAGCAAAATCGAGCTATGGAAGAGAGAAAATTCAAATTCTTATTGTTGTGAAATGAATTTAGTAGTGTGATCAAATTTCACACTGAAGGCCAAAAACTAGAAGACAAATACAGTAGTCTCATTCATGATCTGGATATTTTTGGGCCTCGTCTGTTTTTAAACAATAGAATTTTTGTGGATCAGCTTTTTATTGAGTCAGAAACAATGCATAAGGAAACTGTTCCCAAGCAGTAGCAAGGTATACTGAGCAGGTGTTCCACCTACGAACAGGGAGACTCTCTCACAGCAGGCTTGATGGGACAACACCAGTGGAGCTTCAGCTGAGAGAAAAGAGCAAAAACATTTCCTGTTGAGTTAATTGAGTGAGATGTGGTATGTGAAAGGTGTCCTTGTTATTCTAATCTGCAGAGCCCTCACTTTGGGAAGTTGCAAGAGGACAAGTGAGTTGTGTAAGTGTTTAAGAACATTTGAGCTTAGACCTGCCTGAGGTAAAGAAGCTGAAATTTTGTGAGTTGTGTCACTGAAGGAGGTTTGTTTGGACACTGTACTTTATATGCATGATGAATTTCTTATACAAGAATACTTAAAGCTGCCTTGAACTTAAGATCAGTATTCTTTTAGAGTTTTATATGATGTATTTGAAAATAATTCAGTCTGAAATTAAATAATTTTTTAATATTATAGGCCTGCTGCCTTCAGAACAAATTGTTGGCGATGGAAATGAACCTGAGTAGTGACTAATTCAACTGATTTGTTTTCTAAATATGCCACCTATATACAACTATTATACTTTAAAATTAATTAGAATTATTTTCTTCCCTTGATGATGCTGTTTACATCTGTATTTATTATCTATAACAACAACTTAAAACTTGTAATTACTTTTTTTTTCTTTTATGTATAAAGAAATAGTAAGCAGCAAAAAATCCAACTGAGTTTAAAAAGCATTTTAAAACACTTCACAGAATGACAGTGTGAGGTACTTAAAGCATCAGATGAATCGGCAGGGGGTAAATTGTCCTTGAAAGACACAAAGGCAGCTTAAAGGGGAATTTATAATCTCTCTCGTGGATTTGAGGATATTAATTTGTCTCAACCATTTTAGAAGTGCCCTGGCCACACTGACACTTTCCTGGGTGCATTCTAAAAAGGTGATACTGTCTCATTAAATGAAATGGCATTCAGCAGGGAACAAGACAATAACTGAAAAGCAATTGTCATGGAATATAAGGTGATCTGAATTTAATAAATGACAGTCACATGTAGTTTATGAGATTAGAATAATTATTCTGTAAACAAACCACACCACATTGTGTGTAGAGGCAATGCCATATTTCAAAGCGATATATAGAACTGTACAGCATTGTTTTCCCACCTAGGCTAGTGTTTTTCCACTATCTATGAACTGCTGAGAGGTCGTGTCAGTCACTGCATTTCTAATGTTATGGGTGTTATGGTGTCATTCTTACCTGTGGGCAAGTATTACCAGCCTGACTACTGTCAGATTCTTAGAAGCAATCATTTTAGGAAGCATTGCCATTGTTTTTAAAAGGTTTATATCACTCAAACAGGTCTTGGCATCCAGCAGATTTAATTCTTGGAAAGCTGGAGGAGAATGATTCGTAGATATGCTGAAGGCTTGAAATATTAAACAGAAGGAAGATCAAGAAAGTGCAGTTTATTATCTCTCCACATGGTAGAAAGAAACAAAAGCAACCAACAGCCACACTTTGCATCAAAGTGAAAAGAGGGCTGAGTAGAGCAATTTGGTGGAAGTTACCTTTGCCCAGCAGTAAGGAGGGTAGCTGCCACATAGCAGGAAGAACATTTTTTCTTTTGTTGGCTGCTGTAATGCCAGTGTACAACCCTTCATTTATTAAGGCTTTCTCAAGGCCATGTCTACAGGGTCATTTCAGTCCTAGGATAACTGATGCCATTTGATTCCACAGAAATTTATTCATTAGAAAATATCCAAGCAGCTGGATACATAGATAATCCACATACTTCTTTTAGGTACCCAACTGTGCTTTCATTGGACTGGCTCCAGATCAATATAATTCTGGGAAGATTTTTGTATTTACTATGCCACTCCAGCATAAAATTGCCAAGTTCAGTGACAGTAATTCTGAGAGTGGTACTGCAAGGAAGAAGTTACTAACTCCCAGCTAGATGAAAGAAGTTTTAGAACAGTATGTATGACAGTAACTATTTTAAATGTTTTAATCTACTAAAGTAATTCAAGGAAAATATTTTTTTTCTGATTTTCTACATTAGATCCTTCTGACTATGGACAGGCGCTAAAGAGCCCATGAAGTCCTTTATGTATCATTGAACCAGAGTTGTCCTCTCCAAGAGCTGCAAAGCATCCCGTGTCCTAGATTACTGATTCCCATCACCCCAGGTAACAGAAGGCTTTCCATGCACTGTGCTTGTAAGATGCCAAACATATATAAATTATGACAATGATATATTTCAGTCCATTGTGACCCAATGTATTAAGACTATTATTTTACTGGGAAAAGTTGACAATGCCAAATATAGTTAATGACAGTAGATTGGCTAGAACAATGTTAGAAATGATCTACCAACGTCAAGGTGGTTCATTCTATTTCAGGTACAGATTCTGGGTAGCAGTTCATGCAAGGAATAAAATAATTTGTATCTCCTGTATAGTTTCAGGAACTTCAGTAGGAACAGCTACATAGATGTTGTTCATAGACATGTCCTTACCCCATTGGAAAGGAACAAACCAGTATCAACTACCATTTTGGTCTCTTCTCTTCCCCAGTCACTCCTTTTCAAATGCTCCTACTTGAAAACTGACAGTGATCTGAATTACGGCAGTACAGTCTGTGAAGAAAGAGTTTCTTTTAGGAAATCAATATCAATTTGGCACTTCTGGGTCAAAAGCCAAGTGTTCTATTCTATTGGAAAATGTTATCAGAAGTTCACAAACTGCTTGCAGTATCAGTGTTATCAGTATCAGAAACCTCTCAGCAACAAGCCAGATTCACTCTGCATTAACCAAAAATTCCAAACAATTTCAGTCTTTTTGGTAGAAACACAATTTATTTCTGTATAAGGCATGAATAAATGTTAAGGGAAAACAGGATTTTTTATAATACAGTATGCCATAGTAACTTCTATTTTAGTATTAATAGCTGCGATTAAATTAAACAGCTCCTTTCAAAAGACGTTTTGTTTTGATTTCCAAATCTTTACCTAACAGAGATCACTTTATACACTTTGAGAGACTTGTTCCTTCTTTACAGTCTGAATGTGGGTTTTATCTTGATAGGATGCATCTATGATGAGTGCTGAGAAATCTGCTCAACATCATTGCTAGGCCAGTCTCAATTATCTTTGAAAGTTCATGGGAGTTGCTGGAGGTTCCTAAGGACTCAAAGACTTCTATCTTCAAGAAGCGGAAGAAAGAGGATCCAGGGAACTACAGACTGGTCAGCCTTACCTCGATCCCTTGGAAGGTGATGGGGTAAATAATCCTGGAAGCCATTTCCAAACTTATTAAGAAGGTTTGGTCACCAAGTCACCAAGTACGTGACTGCGAGTAGTTAGCACGGACTGACTGGGAAGTCAGGCCTGACCATCCTGACAGGTCAGTCACTGCTGGTGTGCCCCAGGGATTCATATCAGGGCAATTACTGCTCAACCTCATCATTAATGACATGGACAATGGAACAGACTTCACTCCCAGCAAGTGTGACAATACAAACTTGGGAAAAGTGTCTTATAGATTAGATGGTTGTGCTGCCATTCAGAGGGACTTCAACAGGCTGGAAAGATGGGTTGACAGGAATCTGATGAAGGTTAGCAAAGCAAAAGGCCAAGTCCTGCACCTGAGTGGGAATAGCCTTGTGCATGAGTACACACAGTAGAGACCAACTAGCTGGAAAGAAGCTTTGCAGAAAAGGACCTGAAAATCCCTCTGCACAACAAGCTGGCCAGAAGCCAGCAGTGTGTCCTTGCAGAAAAGAGGGCCTCCTGGGCTGCATTAAGAAGAAGGTCATCCTCTACTCAGCACCAGTGAGACATAACTGCAGTGCTGAATCCAGCTTGGGGGAATTCAGTACAAGACTCATAGACATACTGGAACAAGTTCAGTGACAGTTAAGGGCTTGGAGCATCTGACATACAAGGAGCAAGTGAGAGAGCTTGCATTGTTCGCTGGGAAAGTCAATGCTCAGGGAGATTTTATTCATATATATAAATACCTGATGGGAGACTAAAGAAGATAGAGGCAGGCTCCTTTCAGCGGTGCCCAGTGAAGCAACAGGCACAAAATCAAACAGCAATGTCTAGGGAAACAAGATTTGATTGTGTTTGCAAAATCCAGTGAGCTTTAATACAGCCAGAAGCACTCACACGGAAACACCAAAGAGCTGCTGCAAAATAGTGCCATTTATTCTTGTATATTTCAGGTTGTGCCCAGTTGCAGTATAGCTAGGATGGGAGACGAAACTCCCTGCAGTAGTTAGTTTATGTCAAGCAGATTTCTTGCTATACCTTGTGGATAGCAGCAGGTGAGATGATAGTGCAGAGCCTTTGGTCCAGGAGAGGATGGTTGTATTCTAAGTCAGCTAAGGAAAGAGTTTCAGCCAATGCACGTTTCCTGTGAGCACGATTCCCTGAGGAAAGTAAGTGAGCAGATCAGATTAAAGTCGGCAGCCATAGGAAAGGAGCTGGTGCATGAAGCGATAACAGATCCCCTTTCCCACAACAACAACAAAAAAAACCAGTAAGAGAGTTGAGGAGGGAAAGAAACTTAGACAAATAAATCACTACATAACCTTTCCCCAAAGTATACCATTTAGCTCAAGTCACAGTGAGACTGTGTTGCTCCTAGGAAAGCATGATTACAACCAATGTTCAGGCTGTTCAAAAAGCGTGGAAGGGACAGTGCTACAGACAGATGCTTTTCAAAATTAAGGAGGAAGCACTGATTAAAAGGCCTCTACAGAAATGTAGTAATTAAACTAGCAAACCAATCATTCAGAAAAGTTGAATTTAAATAATAAAGGTTTGTATATTTTTGTGTGCTTTTTAAAGTTTATGCAAATATCAATGCTTTGGTGGATTGGAGAATTTTTAAATGACCAATACAGTCTGTAAATGTCACATGAGTACATTTATGCCACAGGTGATTGTTGTGGTTCAAGCTGAAATATACTTCTCTAGAAACTCCAGAAATCCTCCAGCTTTAACTCTCTTATTTTTCCTAGCCTATTACCCAAAATAATTTTAGCACTCTCCTGGGAGCAAAAAGAAATTGAAAACAATATGCATGCTTTATTTAGTAAGTAAATTGTTGTAAACTATAGAACAGCTCTGAAAACCATGATAAATCAGTAGATAACAGGTTTCTGTGTTTATTAGCACAATAAAAAAGACTAACATATTTGGCCACCTAATTTCGTGAAATTGAATACAATTGTCCTGTACGTAATATCACAACTGAACAATGACAAACATGCCCAATTCACAAATTCTCTGTGAATGTTGGGCATGACAGAACCCCAAATGTTTCAGATGTCTGTTTTCAGGGCTAGAAGCCAAACTTGTTTTTAAAAACTGCCACAGGTCTAAGTCTTGAATTTGCATGTTTATTGCCCTGAGTTAATCTGGAACTTGTCTGAATTTTCTCCTAGTGAGCAAGAGGACGTTATTTTGGCTGTTTTGGGGCAGAAAGAAACATCAATATTTCTCACTTCTCCTGAAATTTCTGCCCTTCTGGAAAGAAAAAAAAAGGAGACACTGTTGAGGCATGACCATTCAATCCTAGCATATGTTAGCTTCAATTTGACCCCTGCTGGTTGATCAAGAATGGCAGAGAACTACTGCCTCCAGAAATAACTATACATTACAGAATCAGAAATATGTTTTTGATCAGGGACCATTAAATCTTAGAGACTAGTGCAAGCATTAACAGTTGTTCATGCACTTTTAGTGCACACCCTATCCCTCAGGCTTCCTCAATTCTTTTTTCTGCAATTGCTCAAACATCCTTTGACTAGAATTCATTTCTTCTTGCTTCAAGAAGAACTTGAGAGAGGTGAAGGACAGACAGCATGCCAGATGAGACAGGATGCACAGAAACAGATTCAAAATATTGCAGGGTATTTCATCACTGGTGAGAACACTTTATTATTGAAGAAAGTATATGTAAATACTGGATTGATTTTCTGATAGTACAGAACAGACCTGGCTTTGGCCTGATTAAAAAAGAGAAAAATATCAAAAACATGACTGTGGAACAACTGATGCTTGTTTTCTGACAGCACAAAAAGCAGTTAAAAAAAAATGCCTGTGAAACTGAGCAGCATCATTAGGTACAATGATGAGACATATGTTTAGAGGAGTAAAAAACAGAGACCACTGCTTTTTGCAAAGTATTTCTCATCTATTAGTGATGCTGGAGTAGACCATTCTGCGCATGCTGTTTTCTACTTCAGTCCACAGGAAGAGTTTCCATTTGAAGCAGGGTCAGTTTATCTTTTGAAGACTCGGAATCATTTAGCCAGCACTTACTTAGAAATTACATTGGTTGATAAGTTAAAAAAAACTTTGAAAGAACATTGAGATACAATGAAGAATGTTCTTGAGGTGTTATATTAGCAAAATAAATGTACCAAGAAAAGGAGAGTGTTTTACTAAGCCCACTACTAATCAGCATTAACCAATAGGTACAACAAAATGGTTTTGAACATTGTCCATTTATTCTCTGTGTGCAAGGAACTATCTCGTCTCAGGTAACTATCTGTAGTCACTACCTCTTTAACAGAAGCCATTATATAAAAAGAGGCTATCGCTGTAACAACATGAGTTGCACAGGGAGAAAAGAGTACCAGCGTAAGAAAGTAACATGAGATAGACATGTCCTCAGATGAAGTATCCATCTCTTTTATTTTCCTGCCTCTGACAGTGTCCTACTTCTGACGGTGAACAGGTGGAAAAGAGGTTAAAGACAGGATAATCACACAGTGACATGGGATTTGATACAGTGACAGTGGTCACGGAGGACCTGGAGAGCTGGCCAAAGGATGCTAAGGAAGGCTGAAACAGACGGCACTTAGGCATGGTCGTCTTGTATTTATGCAGCACTAGTATCCTCAAAATCCTCATTCAACTTTTGCTTAACCCCATAGGCATACAGCACTACTCTTCAGTGGTTCTAGTAACTAGTTAAGGTGTAAAACCAATAGGATTGTATCAAGAATACAGTTTCCAGAAACTCATATCGCATGTGTTCCATTGGGGCACTGCTCTGCCATGAGGAGGCATGGGCCATTTAGACCTGAAACGCTACAGGCAGTGCTAATGGACTAATCTTATGATCAAGAAATTTTACTTTGTGAAATTAATTCGCATTTGTTTGAAAGCAGAATAAACAGGAATTCAAACTAGATACTGTGAACTTGTATACTTTCCCCGTGTATGGATGCTATTACTTTATTTACTCTGTAATTCATTTCTTGGAAAAAAATAAAGAAATGTTCCTATTAGGTTATTTTTATGTATATTTCCCTGTAAATGTGTGATTTGGTTGATTCTCATCTCTATTGCCATAACTGAGTTCACCAGAACATACTGAACTGATACTTCCTTAAATGAGACTGTCTGCATCATTAGCAGTAATATCTTAAACTGAGACACCTTAAGCTGCATGGGTCCTTAACTAAATGTCTTGCCACAAGAGGCTTTCATTAGCATTCTATATTTCAAACGCTCTTAATGAGGCCTATTCAGCAGAAGGTGTCCTTAAAATTGTATCCTTGACAAACATCTTCTTAATGTTAATTACATTAGGAGAGAGTAGGAGAAAGTAAAGAAAAGAAATGTCTAAAATGGCAAGGATGAAAATGGTGTAGGAAGCATGTTCCAAATCATGTAAAACAATTAACGTTTACTGAGCACTTATGACCAACATTAAGTCTTCAACCTAGTCATTAAAGACACCATTTCCAATGAAAAAGAGCGCAGTGTTTCAGCCCAGTAGATCCAGTAGTACTATTGAAATGTAGGCATGAAGTTTCTACCTTAGATGAATTTGAACACTAAATGACTTCTTCAATTGCATGAGTTAGAAAACTAACATTTCTTTCATGCATCAGAACACCTACCTTCCAAATAATTTGGCTTAAGAATTTAAACAGAACTAGTAAAAATGGAAAAGTTTGCTATAGTCAACAAAACAGATATTTATAGAGGAAAAGAGTTATATATTAAAACTAGTTGAATTTTACAGCATTTGTGGTTTGCATTTTACTGTCTAGGTTTGTAATACCCTATTCAACACACAAGAGAAGCATTAAATTTAAGGGACCGAAGCAATAATATAAACCACAACTGCAACGCAAGTCTATAATGTCCTTTGAAAGACTAGAAGGAAAATATTATGGTTTGAACAGAATATACAGAAATGTGAAATGCATGAACACTGTAATAAATGGCTGCAAAGGGAATATACGAATTAGATTGCTCTGAAGGTGATGCATTTACAGTGTCATTACTGAGCTTAGCTGCTTAAATTGGCACTGAGGTGATGCCTAGATGTGTAATTCATTTTGCAGTTTTAGGCACCTCAATTTAAGTTTACCATGCATGAAGATAAAATTTTATCTTTCTCTGCCAATAAAATTCATCTGGAATGAATCCTTGACTGACAGCAGGCAGCATTCTATCTCCAGTCTCTTTAAAGTATTATTCTATGAAACAGCAACTTTGATTCCATCCAGAACACTTGATAAATCCCTACTAGCGACTAATATGCAGCATAAATTAACCAATGCCATATTTATTCTTACCCTTCCATGCAGTCTTAGGACAGATAATTTCCAAATTCAAATTTACAGATGTTGTTAGTACAGACATTCAGAATTTTGCTTTATGTTAGATGTTGCTCTACAGGAGGGCTGGTAATGTTCAGTGTGAGATCAGGCACAGGAATGAGATCAACACTGTACTCCAATAATTTTTCTTCAGCTTCAGAATCCATCTTCTGAAAGAGTGAGCACTTTGAGACTGGAAACTGGGATTTAACATTGGGTTGAGACTAGATTTATTGCTAAGTAACAAGTAAATAAAATGAACTATGGAAGAGCTTATGATTCTAGTAAGTGAAAGGAAAGATAAACCTATGGTTTGTCATGCAAGACAAAAGGTTTTTCTAGAGCTGTGGCAAACAGCTCACCAGTGCTTTAAATAATATTGTTTGATTCTGACAAGAGAAAAAGAACAAAAGAGAAAGCAGTAATAATAGCTTTATTTCACTTTCATTACCATTATGTTGCAAGTGGTATTCCTGTCAGTTTCATAATACGCCTCAGGTAATAATTCAGTGAAGAAAAAAAACCCTAGGAATTTTTATACAATCACCATATAATGAATATGATCCATTTTTTTATTCAAGAAAAATCTGTACTAATGCCATCAAAATAATGGAAAACAAAGCACATTAGATATCCAGGTCCTTTTGCAAGACTGTTTGAGTTTAGAAAGAAAGAAAGAGAAGTGACTTCTATGCATCTTTCCTTGCTGAGATTTCTTCTTTTCCCAAAGCTTGTGGTCTTGTAATGCCACTTACAATTATTGCAAGAGGCCACATGTGTTTACATAGGTATAAACATATTTGTTTATGCCTGACTATGCCTAAAACATAAATATTTGGTTTTTAAGTAATACACCAGGAAAATAAAGCAATAGGCAATAAAAATATCTTGTATTTTAATGTAATTGTGTTCTTATTTCTGTGATATGAATACGCATATATTTTCAATTTGCAGTTGGCAATTGCAAGGATGTAAAAGCTATTTGAAAACCAGCAGGAAGCAGAATTATGAAAAGAAGAATAAGGCAATGGTAAATAACATGTTTCATTCTGTAACACAATATATGCTGACAATTCAACTTTATGTATATATTTTAAAATGGATTCTGTGATATAAACAATTATCCCAGATGGATTTAGAAATTCATTAATTGTAAAATATTTCAAGAAAATCTAGTAGCATGAAGAAGTTGAAGCAGATTATACTATTTGTGGGTGGAAAGTGCAGTCTGAGAAAAGGATAAGGCATACACGAATACTTGGCAGAAATTTTGATGCTGTTTTCAGCTAGCCATGACAAAGATGTGGAGCAAGATATGAAGTATTTGGTGTTTTGTTATAATTTTAGGCCATCGATAAGCTTGCAGCATCATCCAGCTCAAGAGTAATCTGGTGTTTGACAATTTTGATGTCACAAATCCTTTCCGGTTGAAGGAAAAGTCCACCCAAAAGCGATGAGATAAAGGTACCAGCAAGACACATCCCTATCTAGGGCTCTTGGTATATTATAATATATTAACCTTTAGTTTAAAAGAAAAATTATTGCTTTACAGATTTTGAAATAAAGTACGAAAATTCAACCCAACTGTATCTTGTGGAGCAAAATCCATCTGAATTTGCAGACAGTATTATTACTGCTGAGAGGTATCAGGAGCACTGGCTGTTTCTCATAAGATGATACTATAAAGGTTCAAAACTTTGAGAGGCTCCTCAGTGTCACAGTAGCAACACATGCCTGACTATAGAAGACTGTCTGAAGGGGAACGGTGCTGCAGATCCACTTGACTGTATTTAAGTAATAGTTTTAAGTACCGGCGGGCCTTGCTGACATTCCTGTCTCTCTGAGAAGCCCATACTAATACTTAAAATAAGAAAGTGAAGACATTTATACCATTGCTCTCCACCTTTCTGCAAAGGGTGAGAGGGGGATGGTAGATACCACATGTCCAAGCCAACAGTGTGAACCTCAGAGGAAACCTACACAGCAGCACCATGTTTATGGTCAAAGACTGAACTACCCTTCCCCTTTCCTGAATTCCTTCCAGAATAAACTCTGGAGACATTCACAGGAGAAAAAATGTTTGTAGAAGAGGAGCTGATGGGTCAGATGTCCCTAACCCCTCTATCCCCTGCTGCCTCTCTGCTGTCCCTCGGCACCATCTATTTAATAACTTTTACTGTCACACTGATTTAAGTGATCAGATGGTTGTCTTTTTCTTTGTTTATTACAGATGAAATTGCAATAGACAGAGTTCCCGTGTAAGTTCATTGATTTTACAGTCATCTCAAGTAAGGTCATTCAAACACTGCGTTCATAACCATGATACTCAAGAGAGTTATCTTCAATTCTGCAGACATGGCTAATGTAGACATTGTATTTTGGGATTCAACACAAGTGCTCATTTTCTTTTCGAGGTTCAGAGTTGTGAATGGACAGAGACACCAGTAAAAGATCACTATCTGAAAACTGCATACAGTTTTGGGTGTTTTGCTGAGGTTCAGTCCATAAGCAAGAGACAAATTGCAACACATGAACTGTGGGAAAATTTGGCAGTACACCTGGGTCAGACCAATTGATAGCAGAGCAGCTGTGCAAGAAATCTCTTACTCTCAGCATATGAATCAAGAAAGTAATTTAATCTACCAAGCACTTTTATATAACAACTTGAAAGCCTTCAAAAAAATTGTAAATCTTTCTTTTTCTTTAAAGATTGCCAAGTCTGCCTCTTTGCTGCTGAAGCAAATGTAAGATGAGAGGTTAAAGTTGGATGGTTTTTATGAGATCTGGAAAAGGATCTGGAAATAAAATTGCAGTGCTTTATTTGGGATAGATTTAAGTATTTCAGGTATAATTTAAAGAAATGAAAAATTGTTACCAGCACATAAGACAAAGGTGGCTGGAAAGCCATTTCAGGGACTCTGAATCCCAGATGCCGTTTTCTAATTTGATAATTGATATCCTAAGAGAAGAACAAGCCTGTGCTCTTATCCATGACTGTGTACAAACAAGCACTAATTTATATACAGAAAGCTGAACAGAATTCATGCTAAGCTAATCGTTAGTTTTCTGTTCCTTAATGGCCATGAGAGCTTAATTTTCTGAAGGTATACTATGTAGTTTCTTAGGAGGTGGAGTTAAGGGATAAGATCTATTTGTCTTCACACAGGTGGCTAGAGCCATTGAGTACATGCAGAACATCTACAGGTGGCTGACAGCTTGGAGCTGGACTTACGGAATTCTGCACCCCTGGTGTGGTAGATTCAGGCCAACAACACCTTAAATTGTATTATATATACAGGTTTAAAACATTTACACCCTGCCACTTGACAAAATTGACATATAGGCAGGACAACATCCATATTATCAAAAATGATGTATAGGGCACACTAGTGCCATGCAAGGTATGATTCTTGCACATCACTCCACCACTGGTGGAGCCAAAGGGTGGCACAACTCTTATCTGCATTCAAAAGGCATTTGCACAATTGGCTGTGATGTCAGATGATCCAGACATTAAGTGTCCCTGACAGTCCACTGGAGCTATGGCACCACTTACAATCCTGTTTGCTATCAGTGATCAGGTGAGTCACTGTATGGGTGCATTGTTGCTCATCTTTCTTACTGCCTTAATAAAGTTTGACTTCTAATGTGTTGTCAGATTACATTACCATACCACCCTACCTATGATACTGCTTATGAAACCACACATGACCTGAATATGATGAATGTTCCTCTGGTATCACCAGAAAAGAAGCTAAGGCTTGACCCAACTGTGCAAGAAGTCATGTGGGAAAAACAGTCAAGAGGGGTTGTTTTTCCCATGAGAATTTTCATATAAGAGGAATTTGACTATAAAACCTTCTCTTGCTGTCTGAATTCTGATGAGCTCTGCAGGGTCAAGCACCCTAGCTACAGTCCTGAGAACAGGATCTTTACACCCTTCAGCCTGCTACCTTACCTTTACTCCCTACCATTAAATGCTGCAGGAAGATTTAAAAAAAATAAAAGTTGATATCCAAGTTTACAAAATCTTAGCTGGCTATTCTCACATTCATGGGCTGTGCCATTTATTGATTTATAGTGACAAAACAGGAATTATCCTTTGAATTACTTCCTAAAGAAGACTGTTTCTTCTAACTACAGAAGAAATTTAAGAAAACTAGCCAGTGAATTAACTCTTAAAGGTCAGCCAAATGCGTAACCACACGGGTCTAAAAATTTTGCCCCCACAAATATCATAAGGTCCCTGATCTGTTAACTTCCTGGAGTTTACTTTAGATGTAGCAGTAAGTTATTTGACCAAAACCTTTCTTCTGGTTCAAAAAGACATACAGTGTCTTTTTTGCCTTTTGCCTCCAGCCAAGTTTAGGACTAGTATACAGTCAGGTTTGAAGCCTCTGTGAGTTTCCAGCCAATCTGAAGCAGAAAGTGCTCCAAAATTCATGTCATATTAATCTCATAAAATGACATTATGATATTAAAGTTTTTTAGCTTTTTTTCCTAGACTTGTGAGAACTGAAGTGTTACCATATTGTCCTGGTTTGACCCC
This sequence comes from Steatornis caripensis, assembly GCA_013398225.1. Classification (NCBI taxonomy): domain Eukaryota; kingdom Metazoa; phylum Chordata; class Aves; order Caprimulgiformes; family Steatornithidae; genus Steatornis; species Steatornis caripensis. The sequence goes on from VZSC01014160.1 coordinate 194,300, forward strand.
AATGCAGTACTCCATCCAATACACATCATGCTTAGAGTAAAGGTGAAGGATTACAAGGGCCATTCCCTCTCCCTTTATGGCCAGGACACTGATGGGCTCTAATGACCCTAAGCAGCCTCACCTGGTGCTTCCACACACAACTATGGCCCAGGAGCCTATTTAAGCCCAGTATGGGGGTGGTTTTATGTTGTAGGGTGCTGCTCTCCAGCTGTGCTTACTAAGGAGGACTCTGCCTAATTATTCTGCTTTTGATCCTGAATTCAGCTCCCGCCTGCTGTTGAGTACAGTCTGGGACTTTCCTGGGGTGTGCTGTACAGTGTCCAAGTGACATATTTGTCATTGCTGGTGGGTGGAGCTTGATATTGGGTTTGTGCATATTTTCCCATTATTATAATATGCAACTCTTGTAGTTAGAGTAAAGCTGGTTTTAACCTTTCCAACCTATAAGTCTCTTTTCCTTTTCTCTTTCCCCTCCATTTTGGGAAGGGAGGGAGTGAACAAAGAGTGTCTGTCGTTCGTTTAATAGCCAGCCCATCTTTAAACCATGACATGTATGAACTTGCAGAGTGCTAAAAAGTCACAGCTGTAACTTGATTTTATTAAGAAGTTTTATATTTGCAAAATGAGTAATTCTTGTAAGTGCCATATTTTCATGTGACTAACCCACAGGTTATCTGTCAAAAAGAATTTAATTCAGCAGTATTGAAGGTTATACATATGGATGGGTAATATAAGGTAAATTTTACTGAACAGAGCATTTTCCCTGACATAAAGAAGGGAATTTCATTCTTCTCTCCTTCCCTGGCACAGAGCAGAGTCCCTTGTTTCTCTGCAACATAAGTGAAGCTAATGGCAATGGATGCTTTTTCACTCAGTGTGGGTATTTGAGAATATGGTTCCTCAGTGCTCTTTTCAAGGACCACTAGTTGTAAAGGGGGTGAGGCTACATGATGGATGGATTCTATGTGTGAAAATATGGTTTACTCCTAACACTTTATTTCTGATATTTCCTGAATAATACTCTGTTCTCTAGTGAATCACTTGCTCCCTGAGTTTCAGAAGATCTACCCTGTTTCATTGTCAGAAACAGTCTATCAATTTAATTCTGTTCAGACAGATCTTTTCCCAAGATGATTAATATCTAAAATGCGGGCACGTGAAATGCAGGGCAAAGTGGCTGAATGTTACCAGGATAGCATACTTTGCTGATATTTATATTGGAATTCAGACAAATATTTGACTTATTTGGGTGTATGAATCATTTAAATGTCCTCACATTTAGCATTTCAGTATCTGGGAAATCACTAATAAGCCCACAGCCTCTGAGATGACCTAAACAGCATCAGTTCTTTGATCCATCAATTAAGCAGGCATTTTAAAATGTATTTTAAACCATAGTTTTTCTCCCTGCACTCTACCTCATATTNAACTTGATTTTATTAAGAAGTTTTATATTTGCAAAATGAGTAATTCTTGTAAGTGCCATATTTTCATGTGACTAACCCACAGGTTATCTGTCAAAAAGAATTTAATTCAGCAGTATTGAAGGTTATACATATGGATGGGTAATATAAGGTAAATTTTACTGAACAGAGCATTTTCCCTGACATAAAGAAGGGAATTTCATTCTTCTCTCCTTCCCTGGCACAGAGCAGAGTCCCTTGTTTCTCTGCAACATAAGTGAAGCTAATGGCAATGGATGCTTTTTCACTCAGTGTGGGTATTTGAGAATATGGTTCCTCAGTGCTCTTTTCAAGGACCACTAGTTGTAAAGGGGGTGAGGCTACATGATGGATGGATTCTATGTGTGAAAATATGGTTTACTCCTAACACTTTATTTCTGATATTTCCTGAATAATACTCTGTTCTCTAGTGAATCACTTGCTCCCTGAGTTTCAGAAGATCTACCCTGTTTCATTGTCAGAAACAGTCTATCAATTTAATTCTGTTCAGACAGATCTTTTCCCAAGATGATTAATATCTAAAATGCGGGCACGTGAAATGCAGGGCAAAGTGGCTGAATGTTACCAGGATAGCATACTTTGCTGATATTTATATTGGAATTCAGACAAATATTTGACTTATTTGGGTGTATGAATCATTTAAATGTCCTCACATTTAGCATTTCAGTATCTGGGAAATCACTAATAAGCCCACAGCCTCTGAGATGACCTAAACAGCATCAGTTCTTTGATCCATCAATTAAGCAGGCATTTTAAAATGTATTTTAAACCATAGTTTTTCTCCCTGCACTCTACCTCATATTCTACTTATGTAAAGTTGATCTATATTTATGCAAAATCAGTTTTGTTGCATGAAATATAGTGATTCTGAGTTTCCTCTTGGTATTCTGGAGCACAAATTTTCTTTGAATTAATTATTTTAATTCAGTCACTATAATCAAATTCAACTGACTATGATAATTTATTTTAAGGATTATTCTGGTTAATGTATTCCTTACCACAGCAAGTAACCCTGGTGGATAGGTCTTAAAAGTTTCAAATGTCAGAAGAGTTTTAAATGTTCTAATATGCTACTTTGAAAGTTTGACAACAATCCACAAATTCCCTCTGCTTTTATTCAGTCTTCTAAATGCCAGGGAGGGATCTTTTTTTTTTAAGATTCTCCAAATGTTTTGCCACAGAATTTCCTAATTAACTTTCAGACTTGTTGCTCGGATACTTTCCCACCAGAAAACATTTTATTTCAGTAAAATGAACAAATATATTATGTTTTTCCTTCAGTTCTATTTCAAAATGTCTACTGAGATTTCTCTTTAAAGGAAAATATTATTGGAGAAGGATTCTCTTATGAATCACTTCAGAAACAAACAAAAAAATAATCCCAACAACACTATATTGCAATGCTTGTTTTAATTATAGTTAACATGACCAATTTTCAAATACACTGTATAGGGCAGAGTAAGTGTCTGCCAATAGCTAGGAAGGTAATATTACTATATTTAGCAGGACAGAACATTTTGAGAAAATAATAGACAGATAATTAATCCTTAACAGGTAAAATTAGAAATCTTATTTTAGTCTAAGACTCAGTAACAAATTCACATCCAAACAAAAGTAATTCAAATCTGTACCTGAAACTCTGCACCCTTAGGAAAAATTGGGCTTGCTTCTAGCCATTTAGAAAAACTTTTCCACATATTGACAAATTCTCATATGTGCAAGCACTGAACAGGAGAGATTTACTGCATCTTATGTGACTCCAGTTACTTTTCCAATGTCTACCCTTTGAAGAATCAAGATTCTTCTAAATTGTATGGTTTAGAAAAGTCACATCAGCCAATTGAATGAAATCCCAAGTGAATAATTTTAGGGAAATGAGCTCAAAAATGTCTCTCTTATATAAAGAACATCAGAGCAGAGCATCTTATGAATAAATTCTTGCCTGTACCTATGGAAGGCAACCTTAACTCTTTTTGCCCTACAAAACATAACAGGGAAGATTAGAGACCAAGATCTTTCCAATAGTTCCTTGCAGTTTCAGATACACAAATGACTGCAAGACAACATGCTGAACAGAATCCCTTCTGTCAACAAGCAAAGGAGGCTGAAGTGGAAAAACTGAGAAAAGGTTGTGATGTACTTGGAGAAGTGAGCACAAGCAGGACAGTCTGTGAGAGTTCAGTTTATTACTTTTAGGGTCTGTATTTTTCTTGAAATATGTTCCAGAACCTGGAATTCCCACAACCCAGAAGTGTCCTGCTGTCACTAAACACTTCTGAAACTCTTTATTTCACTGCTCCCTTCTGCTGGCTGGTCTCCATGAAAGGTAGCAAACCACTAAAGAGATCAGCTTTATGTAGTTTATCCTGTCATTGAACTGTGTAAGGAATTATTATGATGCCAAATACATACATTTTAAAATTTTTGTTTAAAAATCCCAGACTCAGAAATTGTATACATTAAGCAACATTTTTGAAAAAGTATTACTATTATAAAGTCAGATGCTCATCAGGCACTCACCAATCAAGCAATTCCAAATTCAATGGCCAGAGGAGAATGTTTTGAGTCACCATCTTCTTTTCTGGCAAAATTTACTCCTCACATGCCAGAAAACTATGATTTCCGGTAAATTCTTAATAAACATCCTAGAACTTGAAGGCAGTATGAGATGGGACAGAATGCCTGTCTTCAAAGGAACAGCATCTTTCAGTCATGTATAGTGAATGAGAGATGCTTCTATCTGGCCTTATTCTCAAAAGTCTAAGCCTTTTTGTACACACTGTACACCATCCCAGACTAGTAGTTAAATGCTACTTTTTCTTGCGTCTGTCAGAAAATTTTCTTTTGAAATACTACTTTCACAAATTCCACGGTAAGTCCCAAAGACCTATGAACTCTCTGCTGAGAATTTGCATGTTAAGAAGCAAATTTGTACTGATACAAAAACACAGAATTTATATCTACTGCTTTTGGAGAATTTATTATGCCTTTATAATAAGATTTAAGTCAACTTGTGCCCCTCTGGATGGCTGTAACCACTACAGTGAAAGCTTTTAAGATGCTGATAGATAAATAATGGAATTCAAATTTCAAACCAATGCAAAATGTCATATAATTTTAAATTTCCATAGGCCATTTATTTTAATATCACTTTTGCTGAAGTATCCTCAATATTTCCAGCTGGCATTGTGTCAAAGCTGCAATAAAGTGAGTCAAGGTTGTCTCTGAATAGTTAGTCAGACACCCAAAATCCTGACTGATTTTTTTATGTTACAGAAAACTCTACCCTCGGGTGAGAATTTGGATAATTTTTAAAAAACCTTGAAATTTAGCAACTAATTGGGAGTAAGAGAGGAGTTTAATTAGTATTTGCAAGTGAATTAAGTGGTGAACATAAGTGGTGGGTAGTTGTTTTTCAGCTCTAATTTCTCAGGGTCAAATGGTTTAGTTGACCAAGTTCTCTCTTTCCACCTGCATTTTCCTCTTGATTTCTTTAGAAACTTTGCCCTTCTCCATCCCACTAGCTCGACAAAGGAATAGAGGTTTCAAAAAATGTATGTTCCTACAAGTTTCACCACTTTTGGTAAAACAGAGCCCTCTGTAGCATAGACAAAGGCTGTAGGGCAAGTTCCCATCTGTTTAGACAACAGAGAATCTACACAAATTAGAGCTCCTCTTCTCCCAAATGTAGCAATAGTTTCAATAAGCATATGTAGGAAATGAACTCTCACTGTTTCTGCCACTCCCTGTCTTATTAATCCAAATCTGATAGAGCAAAGGCAGAAAAATTAAATTGAAGGAATCAGTGGAGATTTTTGAATCCCTAGATCAAAAGATCTATATCAAAAAATAGAGAAGAAAATGGAAAGAAGTTACTCATGAAGAGAATCATAACTACCTTCTCTGAAGAATTCTTGTAAGGATCACTGATGTATCTAGATAGCATATGGAAATAATTTGTGGTGTTCTCTGCTGAATCTGTGCAGTAGATAGATAGAGCAAAAATAAGCTACATGTGAAACATTTTGCTATCCCCCACTACTGAAACAGCTCAAAGAAGGAAAGATTGGTCCATATCCCAGCTGATTCCAAACAAAAAAAGAACCAAAGCACCTGGCTTCTGCTGCTGACTGACTCTGTACTAAACATCATTTAACTAGAAAGAAAAATCCAGCCCAGTGAATCCAGAAGAGTTCTAAGTAATTGTTATTTCACTCTCTGAGGCATATCACTTTTTGACTTGTAGAACATTTCCTATCAAAGATGGGACTTTGTTTTTTAGTCCTTAAATACTTTGTTTAACATTTGTAAGAGGTATTGTTTCAGATTTGATATTAATTTTTACATTTGCTATAAAGATATTGAATATTAATGTATTAATTAGAACATACAGTAAATCATAAATTACCAGTTTGATATATCACTAAAATCTGTAACAACATATCGGAAACACAACCAAAGCTTTTCTACAGAATTTGATTAAAATTAATTCTGAGTCCACTAACTATAATAACACTTAGTGTCAATCATTTTAAAAGTATTGTGTGTCACAGCAGAAGAAAGCTATTACCAAGCCTAGGAATTAGTGGAAGTGTCAAGCAAAAACATAGCCTGTCATACTGCTGCTAATACTGATTAAGATCTAAGATGTCTTTCCCTTTCACATACAACTTTACAGCAGATAGGAGCTGAAGTGTGTGCACCTGAGACCAAAGAAAGCTGCAGTATTTGATGCCAAAGGATCATGTAATTGGATACTGCAATTGTATTCTTCTGTTTGGACCCATTCTTTCTCTTATCCCTCTTTATTACACTGCCATGTATCCTTTCTTTTCTGCACTCATAATAAGTTCATAGACTTAGTCCTTCTGCTTTCTGTCCCAGATTCAAGGAAGTTCTCCTAAGTACACAAATATCTCAGCCCTGTGGTATGTCCTTCAAGCTGGTCTCCCCTAACACCTTACCAACATCTCATCAGGGCACTGTTAACCTGAACATTTTCCGTCTATGGTTCCTTTCTTCTTTGCCTGTGCAGAATCTGAGCCAGTTTCCTTACACTCAAATGCTTTTCTCTTCACCATGACATCTGTGTTGCAGCACTTTCTGGCTGCTGAAAGGCTGATTTTCAGCATGCCAGAGTACTGGCAGCCTTCCAAAACAATCTCAAATGCATTTTAAAATGATCTTTGGATATTTCTTGTGAGGCTTTTGAAGACAACTGGCAATTACTGAAACAAATTTCTGTGAATCTTGTGAGGAATAAATTTGTTCATATGATTCCTACTCATCTATCAAAATGCAGCCTTGATAATATTATGCAATATTTTTCCCCATACACCATTGCCCCCTCTCTCCTGCACGTCTTATCCGAGATCCAGCAGAAAGAAAAGATCTTTAGTGATTTTTCCTGTTTATTCACATTAGATTCACTCATTACTTCATATCATTTTTTTGTTAGAGAAACATTAAAAATATCATCATTTTTTAAATTGACTCTTTATTGCTGCTAGACAGGTTCTAATAAGGTATTACAAATTGCACCAGAGAAATCTAACACAGCATATCTCAAATAGCAAACATATATTTCAACTTCTTATTAAAAATTGTGGGAGCTATCACAGAAAGTGGGAAACTATGTAGCTATTAACTATTTAAAATATTATTGATATACAGCATCTTTGCCATCTAAGAGAAATCAGAAAATTTCAAGGATGTATTGTTAATCTTTGTTTTCGTTCTTTGCATTTTCGTGTCTCTTACATGGTGTATTCACCTCATTGAACTAATTCCATTCCTTTATGCTCTTTCTCTTCTGATCTTAGTTTAAGCCTGCTCACTTTAACGATTCATTTTATCTTGGGACAAGGGATGGGGTTTGGTTGGCATTTTTTGCTATTACATCAGTTTAAATTTGTTTGTTGGGAGGTCAGAGAGGGAGGTTGTCATTATTTTCTGTGTGTGGGTAGGTGTGTCTGTTCAACATGGAGAAAAGTATAACATTTCTTAGCAGAAAGAAATGGTGTATACAAGACTAGACATACAATAGAAACATACTTCACAATAAATGAATGCAGTTCTTGTATTACTGATGTTCTGCCATTACCTCTTTCTCTCTAGAGACTGAGATGCTAGAGATAAACTTTCAGGATAAATTTTTGAAGCAGGCAAGTAATGTTATAACAAGAACTTTTGTAACCCTCTTCATCCTCATCCCTTCCCTTCATCCTTCATATTTTGACCCTCAACAGTTCAGGGGGACAGGGAATGGGGGGTGCAGTCAGTTCACCAAAGATTGTCTCTGCCACTCCTTCCTCCTCAGACGGGGAGAGTTCCTCACACACTTCCCCTTCTCCAGCACGGGGTCTCTCCCATGGCAGACAGTCCCTCACAAACCCCTCCAACATGAGTCCCTCCTGCATGGTCCAGGTTCTCAGGAACACGCTGACCCAAAGTTGGCTACCCACAGAGTCATGGCCTGCTTCGGGAGCAGGCACCTCCCCCGGCGTGGGGTCCTCCACAGGCTGCAGGTCCCTCTCTGCTCCTCTGTGGTCCTTCATGGGCTGCTCCACCACAATCCTCCACAGGATGCAGGGGAATCTTTGCTCTGTCCGCTCTACTGTCCCTCACACCTCCTTCCTCACTGGTTCCCAGTATCTGCATAGGTATTTTCCTCACATCCCCCTCCTCCCTCTGCTGCAGGTCTCAAGGGCAGTTTCTTTGTCCTGTCCCCTCCTTAAATACATTATCGCAGAGGCACATCCATTGTCTCTAACTGGCCCAGCCTCAGCCTGAGGTGGGGCCCACTTGGAGCTAGGGGAGCTTCCCACAGCTTCTGACAGGGGCCACCCACCCTTGCAGCCCCTTCCCCTGCTACCAAAGCCCTGCCACACAGACATGTGTTGACACATGTATTGGAATATTTTATTTTAAAGTGAATTTTTTGTCTTCTGGAATTTAAATTTTGGAATTGTGCTTTTTGCTTATACACAGGTACACTTTAAATTACATAAGACCAATGAAATAAAAACATGAAATGAATATTTTATTATTATAAAACATTTCAGTATGAATTCTAACTAACGTATTCCTTAGGTTGACCAGAAACAAATTTGTTGTCTTGATACTCCATTTGGCACAAAAATGGAAGACATATTCTTCATCTGGAAATAAGCTTCTTGAAACTATAAATATTTTATAAATGTTTGTAACTTTATGAAAAGTGTTTTACCTTTTTTATTTGGTTTTATTTTAAGATGAAGCTTGAGATGCTAAAGAAAGAAATATTAAACATGTGCATGTGTGGATGATATTAAGAGGCTGTTTCATGAACAAAACAAAGATCTTTATGTCAGTATATGCAAACCCTAAGGGAAAAAGTTTTTTCTTCTTCCCATCAGTCTCTTCAGTATCACAGCAAGAACAAGAAAAAGAAAGACTTTCAGGCTGAAGGAGGAGAAGCTTTAGTAGAAGGCTTCCTAAGAGGTTGAAGCACTGAAAATAAGTTCACATGGAAAACTGTGTGCATAAATCCTTCTGCATTCAACATCAAAAGGGTTGGCGTCATATATAATTCACTTCAGCAATTTCAGCAATTCTTAATTTTTAGATTTCAACAGACTTTCACATTTAATTGAAACTTTTTATTTATAAAACATGTAATGTTCTTAATAGAATTTATTAATTCTATCACATTTTAAAAGAGAATTTTTGAAGTTGTTGATTTTAGTATGATTCGATCTCCTTAGTGGCTAAAGTTCAAGTTGGTTGAAGTCCCTGATGTTCTATTCATATTTTACATTAGAACAAGAGAAACTNATGTGTTGACACATGTATTGGAATATTTTATTTTAAAGTGAATTTTTTGTCTTCTGGAATTTAAATTTTGGAATTGTGCTTTTTGCTTATACACAGGTACACTTTAAATTACATAAGACCAATGAAATAAAAACATGAAATGAATATTTTATTATTATAAAACATTTCAGTATGAATTCTAACTAACGTATTCCTTAGGTTGACCAGAAACAAATTTGTTGTCTTGATACTCCATTTGGCACAAAAATGGAAGACATATTCTTCATCTGGAAATAAGCTTCTTGAAACTATAAATATTTTATAAATGTTTGTAACTTTATGAAAAGTGTTTTACCTTTTTTATTTGGTTTTATTTTAAGATGAAGCTTGAGATGCTAAAGAAAGAAATATTAAACATGTGCATGTGTGGATGATATTAAGAGGCTGTTTCATGAACAAAACAAAGATCTTTATGTCAGTATATGCAAACCCTAAGGGAAAAAGTTTTTTCTTCTTCCCATCAGTCTCTTCAGTATCACAGCAAGAACAAGAAAAAGAAAGACTTTCAGGCTGAAGGAGGAGAAGCTTTAGTAGAAGGCTTCCTAAGAGGTTGAAGCACTGAAAATAAGTTCACATGGAAAACTGTGTGCATAAATCCTTCTGCATTCAACATCAAAAGGGTTGGCGTCATATATAATTCACTTCAGCAATTTCAGCAATTCTTAATTTTTAGATTTCAACAGACTTTCACATTTAATTGAAACTTTTTATTTATAAAACATGTAATGTTCTTAATAGAATTTATTAATTCTATCACATTTTAAAAGAGAATTTTTGAAGTTGTTGATTTTAGTATGATTCGATCTCCTTAGTGGCTAAAGTTCAAGTTGGTTGAAGTCCCTGATGTTCTATTCATATTTTACATTAGAACAAGAGAAACTCTTCATTATTATTCCCACACATACAATTCTATGTTATCAAGGTTACTTCTAGTACTAGATCATTGACCTCAGCAGTGTTGGTTGTTCCTTTTTTAGTCGAATAATATTTATCATGGACAAATACCTATTATAAAGTTTGCTCCTATGTACTTATTCCCATTGCCCTTTATCTCCACATCCTTTTCTCCTTTATTCTCTCCTTCCTTCCTCCCTCTCCCACAAAATTTCAATGGTATTGAAATATTCATAGACAAAAGAAGTGTTCATAAAGTTCCCAAGGTTTAATGCCTTTTTAAAAAGCTTGTGATTTTAAGCAATAACTGATATCCAAAGGAGGGAAAGTGAACAAATCTCATTGAACTTGAACAGGCTTGGGCACTTTATTCTTCTTTAAAAACTCCAATGTTAGTTGATAGGAATTCCAAATCTTGATGAATTAAAATACATGTAATTGTGCATTAGTTGGTAACTTACATAATTAATGTTACAAAGGAGATTTCTGATTGCATTTTTACAAGTCCAATGACTAAAGGTATGTCATACAAATTATTATGTATTTTCATTATATTTTTATTGCCTGGCTCGTATTTTAAGCAGCCATCAGCACACTTTGCCCCAAATTGCTCTTTGAAAAGCATCTCATATTCTGTTCATACTGAGATTATGCCATTTACATTTAAACATCCTAACATTATCTATTCATCAAGCTCTGCACTGAGTGGACTGTCTTTTCATTGAATCCATACAAAACCAGAATATTAATTCTGGAATCCTGAAAAAAAACCTCAACAACCAAACTCAACCTCCCATATTACTTAAAAATTATCTTTCTCTATGCATTTCTTTCTCTTAATCTCTAGGAAAAGCTATACTTTTCTTGCCTGGAACTACACTCTGATCCTGTTAGAAGAGCTGGCCTGGAATGAGCTTACTGTTTTCACTGAATTTCACACTGAAATAAAGAAGGCTTTAAGAAGTGGTCAGCCTCATGTCTGAACCTGTAACAAATGTAGAGAAGTTATACACAGCTTATAGGAGAAGGAAGGAAGCCTGAGTCAAGATCTAAAAATATCAGTTCAGTCCAGCTGAAGCATGTGAAGCAAGTGTGCCAGAAGTGCAAAGATCACTCAGCCTCAGCATGAAAATTGACCAGGCAAGAGGTTGACTACTGGAAGGCTCACTGAGCAGTGGGAACAATGTGAGTCAGGGCTGAGAACTGACACAAATAGAAGCTATAAAGTGAGCGTTGAATGTCAGATATATTTCAAGGTAAAAAATCAGTTGGGAAATCCCATTTATATCCAGTCAATAAAAGCACAAAGGTAAGAAGCTAATAAATAGAATACAGTATGTGCATTGTTCCAGTATCAAGATGCTCCCGTAAGCATCCTAATAACTGTCAAAATAGTTTTGACAGTTATTGGGCCAAGTTATTAATCCAGAGTGATCAGAACAAAAAATCAACCTACATTGTACATCACAAAGAACAGGCTATTTTGCTTTCTTTGAAGGAAGGACATCACTAGCAGCTGGACTGAATATATGCTGTAAACAATCATCCAGTTTAAAGATGGAATCAGAACTACAGACCCTTCTCAGTGAGGTCAGCAACAGAGACATCTTGCTGAAAGACACTCAAAAAGAGTTGTATATCCTGTGGAAGAAAGAAGCAAGAACAATGAAGCTACCACTACACTAGCTCATTGGAGATGATATTTTTATCAGGCAATGTACAGGGCTACTCAAAAACATCTGAAAGAAAGAAAAGGTACAAGTAAAGCATAAAAACTGAATCACAAAGATACAGAATGCATAATAAGAAAGAATATAAAGGACTAGCCTTTTAAGCAAACTCTTTATTTTGTTTTTTTCTCTTGTTTTATGCTTGTTGCTTTTGAACGGGATAATTTCTACGAAGAAAAATGTGTAAGATACAAATTGTTATGACAACAGAGAAATAAGTGGACAGCAAAAGTGATGATACATGTATGATGTACAAACAAACAAATGGAGCGCAAAGGCATACTTTTTGATTTAATGACTTAAAAACTAAAACATGTATTTCGAGTCAGTTTGCTCTACAGCACATTGTCACTTGCCTTAATCATCCTACATTTCCACCATAGAATCTGAAGTGAGATTCGTCATGGATTCGTAGCCATCAACAACTGAGCAGAAATCCTTAGCCTTCGTTTCTAGTTGATGAAGAAGCATAGGTACTTCAAAAGAATGAGTGTATTGATTTATTCTAGAGTTTACATTAGGCTGAGATGAAATCATAAAGCTGCCTATTTCACTTGACAACAAAAGTAGCATAAAATCTTCTAACTTTGCTATAAGCTTGTCTAAGTCTTTAATGTGTCTAAAGTTACATGAAGCCCGCCTTTTGGTTTTGCATAACATCTTTTGTACCCTTCCAGTGAACAGAACTAAATCCATTTGGCATTGCACTTTGGTGCACAGTTTTCACAGAATCTCAGAATCACAGAATGGTAGGGGTTGGAAGGGACCTCTGGAGATCATCTAGTCCAACCCCACTGCTAAAGCAGGTGCACCTAGAGCAAGTAGCTCACAAAAGCATCCAGGCAGGTTTTGAATTTCTCCAGAGAAGGAGACTCCACAACCTCCCTGGGCAGCCTGTTCCAGAGCTCTGTCACCCTCACAGTAAAGAAGTTGTCCTCATGTTCAGGTGGAATTTCCTGTGCTCCAGTTTGTGCCCATTGACCTTTGTCCTGTCACTGGGCACCACTGAAAAGAGTCTGGCCCCATCCTCTTGACATGCACCCTGTAGATATGTATAAGCATTGATCAGATCTCCTCTCAGTCTTCTCTTCTCCAGGCTGAACAGACCCAGCTCTCTCAGCCTTTCCTCATA
>VZSC01014160.1:208944-221141 GCA_013398225.1 Steatornis caripensis
CTTGTTCATCCATGGAGGTCTCCTGCCTCCTTTGCTCGCCTTCTTCCTCATAGGGATGCATTGATCCGGAGCTTGGAGGAAGCGGTTCTTGAATATTAACCAGCTCTCATGGGCCCCCCCTGCCTTCTAGAGTCCTAACCCGTGGGATTCCTCCAAGTAGGTCTTTGAAGAGAGCAAAGTTAACTTTCCTGAATTCCAGAGTGGTAATCCTACTTCTTGCCCTGCTTCTTCCATGCAGAATCAGGAACTCCACCATCTCATGGTCACCGCAGCCAAGGCTGTCCCCAGCCTTCACATCCCCAATCAGTCCTTCTTTGTTCATTAATAACAGGTCCAGCAGGACTCCTCTCCTTGTTGGCTTCTCCACCACTTGTGTTAAAAAGTTATCATCAATGATCTGCAGGAAAACTTTTTAACTTTTAAATCTGTTATTCTTATATTCAAGTTTTCTTTTTAATACATAATTTTACTTACTTTACTTACTTTTTACTTACTTTACTTACATAGTTTACTTACTTTACTTATTTTACTTACATAATTTTTAATACATAATTTTATTGATCTGTCATTCACAAAGATCTATGGGAGAAGTTTTTAAGCCTTACGGTAATACAAAGGAATGCATACAAACTGATGCCTCTTTTTTTGTGTACATAGCATATATCTTGTAAAGAAAACTGGATATCTATATGTGGAAGGGAACATATGCTTACATATCTCTTTCCATTAACTATTATTCACTTTAAATACAAAAATTGACTCCAGCTTATATGGAAGTGGGTGCTTTAATTGAAGCATAAAAATTCATCCTCAGAGACTGCTACTAGGATTTAAATCCACTTACAATATATTTGTCAGAACTGATTTAAAATTATACTTTTGGTTCCTTTCATTTTCTGTAGGTTTTAATTGTACTTGTGAAGAGTGGCTTGAAGTTGTGATTGATTGTTTATATAGACTAACTACTTAAAGAACTATAAAATAGGGAAATGGCATGGTAATTACATGATTTCAACTGCAGGTATTAGTATTCAAGAAGAGTGATTTTTCAAGGGAAGATCAAGCCTCACAACCATGAATTAGAATTCTTTCTCAACATAACTGACATGGTAACTGTCAGTATCAGTCTTGAAAACCACGACAGCTTTAAAATACCCTAGCTATAATTGTGAAATGGGTAGCTGGCTGTCAGTTGTTCTATGGCTATATCTAGATTTACTTCCACATGTTTATTTTGTATTAGAAAGGCATTAAAACTCTTGACAATTATAAGGTAGAAATTTACTTACTTCCATCTATTTTTTAACTGTCCAAGGCCGAAATCAATTTGTCACGGCGCACCTCGTGGAGGTGCGCCGTGACATCAATTTATTTCAACATGCTTGAATAACATCTTTTAAAGAGGACCTAGATCATCGCTGGAAATATTTTATGTCTACAGAAATTATATGCAACTATATTGTTACCATTGTATCTTATTTCCTATGACCCTTTGACATATTATGTACAGCAATTATATGACCTGAAAGTTTAAAACATGGAACTTAAACAAAATTTCTTCCCAGGATGAAGGAGTCTTTGGCTGGACTGATGCAGGAAAAGAAGTTCTTTTAAGGGTCATCATGACTTCTTGTTTCCTGACCCCACAAATGGCTGGAGATACACGAATGGTATTTCTTGAACAAGAGGGCAGACCTGAAATTTTACAAAAGTCTTTCATCAGAGCCCTGTCTAATACCCCGGGTTAACACTGCAACCATATCATTACTGGTATTATATATAACTATATAACTGTATATAGCTATATCATTAACATTCCCATAGGTGAATTTGTTACAACCCTTGTTTGTTCCAGGTACAGATCTGATCTCAGAGCCTGGTTACAGCAAGGAGAATTTCTGGAAATGGTCTTTGGATCCCAGCAGAGACAGTTGCACCCCCAGCAACGTTGGCAAGCATCCAGCTGGCAAATGAGGGCAGTTCTCTTTTTGGAGAATATGCCTTTCCTTCCTAAATGTCCTTTGACTGAACTCTGGTTTCTACCCTGGCTAATATTTAGGCCAGCCTCAGCTTCTCAGTTTATCCAAAACAATGTAGCCAGGAGGAAGGAAGAGAGATTGCCTGGTAAAACAGCTCTGGCTTTGTTTGCTTTGCTCAAAATCTGTAAATATTAGGCATACTATTAATGTTTTGCGCTAATATAGCTCATTTGATTAAAGGTTCTGAAAGTGATTTATGTGTATTGATTGATGCAATATCCTGCTAGATCCTCAATATAGGCAAACATTACATCTGTAAAACAATACAGGAATAGTGGTTTTGGTCTTCTGTTACTTGTGGAATAAAATCTGAACTGGAAAAAAGTTTATCATAGATATTAGTTTTTAACACCAATAGAATTAGAATTCATGGGTGTAAACTTAAATCACAATGTTGTAACCATCTTTTTTGCCCCTAAAATTAACGTGGGCACAAGGAATAAATACATGATTCTAACAGTGCAGTAGCAATTACAAGGAAGTGTGGTATTAAAGTGAATATCCTGCCTTTTTAGTATTCTAAGATAGTAGAATGGAAAAACAAATATTTCAAGCTTTTTCTTCATTGAAAAATGATATATACATACATAGGTAAGTATACACATAGGTAGATGTACATATTATTTCCTCTAAATATGAATTTTTCTCCTTAATTTTTCTGGCTTGTCCACTATCCTAAAGATCTTTTGGTCTGCAGTCCTCTAAGAACTTTAATGTATTTGCAGAAGCATCAGCAGAAAACCTCCATTAGCTATCATTTTATATTTACATCAAACACTGGTGATCAGAACAGCAAACTTTTCAAGTCAAACTTTACATGCAAGGGAAGCATGCTTTCTGAAGGCTTAGTTCCCAGGCAGAAAAGGAAAAATCTGTTTATCATCTAGAATATAACTTTGAATTTCTCACTTTGTTTCCTGATCTTTGTGATAGGATGAAGAGGACTTTTTTTTTCTTTACTGAGACTTCAGTGTTTGCCATTTTGTTGCTCTCATTAGTAGATCAGAAAGATCCAAGTTTGCAGACAGCTCCGGCCTATAGCAGAGCTGAACGGTATGATGGGGCTTTCTGCCTAATAAAAAGGGTTAAATCCACTCTTGCCTGGACATGCACAACCCATCTTCTTTACACACTCAATTTGTTTATCTGTACTACTACAACCCAGATAGCCAAAGGTAGGACCACGGTGCCCTTGAATGCTGTTAGAGGTCTATAATTTCAAAAATTGGAACAAGTTATGATGTTGTTCTAGTCACAAGTCAACAATAAGTGGAACGAATAATACAATTTGTTATATTTTATATAGTAGAGTGTAACTATGTGTTTATATGAAAGGTAAGGCTTGGTGCATAAAACCAAAAATGCATCTGTAGACATTCCAGTATCATCCTGACAGGAAGAAGAATATTTAACACGAAAAATTTGTTAGTGATTTTATTAAGTCAGGCAAAAAACAGTGAGAAAAAAAGTTAAAATTGCTTCCCATCAACAACCTGTGGAGGAATAAAAAGTATCTCCTAAGAAACCAAAGAAACTTGTAAATATGAGAGGGGGATGAAAGGAAGGCATAAGAATTTCAGATGAACATAACGTAGTGTGTAAAAGAAAGAGTGAGAAACAGCAATTGCCTAAATAAACATGGTCTTTTGTGAAAGTGTACTGGTTTTGTAAGCCTGAGGTCTTAGCCTTACAGAAGAGCTCAATCCCCAGCGACTTGCAGAGGTATGCATTGCAAACAGCATGTTAGCTGGAAAACGCAGAGTGAGAGCAACCTCTTTGATATGAGCTTAGGACAGGCAGATGCAGATAGAGAGTACCATTACAGAGAGATTCTCAGTATGCTGAGAATTTAGGTGATAGCTAAAACTATGACCATTTCCACATCTCCATGTAAATATAGCTCCAGAAGCTGTCCGAAGGCACCTGCCTGGGACAGTGTAAGAGTTGGTTGAAGTAGGGGACTGAGGGAAGAGATTTCTTTCAAGAATCAGTGTTATCCCAGAAAGACCCTTGGTATGACTATTTGGAAAACAATGTGAGAGAGGAACAACAATACACTCTCTAATAAAACTGTAAAGGCTTATAGGAAGTCATAACAGAAAAGTAAGGCCAAAACAATCTTCTTCAAGCACATGTGTGGAAAACTGCAAACACGAGGCATTATGTGTGGCATTATCACCTGTTCACTCTTTGCTTAGCAAAACTTTTAAAATCTTGGGAAAGCTGGACACACATATTTGTGACCTTAGAAAGTTTATCTGGAGTCAGAAAAGGAATCTCAAAAGAAAATAACTCTACTTATATAAGGGGGTTTATTATGAGCTTATAAAGCTTTTTTGCCCTCAGCATGGTCTCTGAACAACTGAAAGTCCCACACGGTAGCTATCAGCTTGCCTTTTCAGCCTGAGTCATCTCTCTTTCAGGAGAGGCCATCATTTTCTCTTCCTTACTCAGTTGGTTTTCTGAAAATTGTGACACCCTTTTGAGTCACTATTGGCCTTATAGACAGAAGATCCAAGGAGAGGAGAGGATATACTTCATAACTCATGCAGTAGTGGTGGAAGCTCTTGTCCCCCATCTACACAAACAACAATTACAGTAAAATGAGGGATCAAATTCTAGATTCCTTCTCTACTTTTTTTGCCCTGTGGTGACTAAAAGAAAGTATTTTTTGTTATTTACTTTGTTTTGTTCTCAAATATTGTCATTCCAGTGGCTTTCTGCTGAAAATAGGTTACAGTGAAACAGCTGCTGTCTTTGTCATTGATGAGTTTAAAGGTATTCTGACACAGAAATTGGATATTCAATTACCTCAGTTTGTCCGTGATGTTCTGTCACATTACAGGAAGATATCAAGATTATATGCAACAACATTTCTCTTGTTCCTATCTGTTTCCAGATCTGCAGAGTTTTTTTGAGTTTCTTTAGCTTTTTGTTTACTGCACTATTTGTTAGCTCAGTTTCACTTTTCTGTGAGCACAATTCAAGATTCTTGCCTCTGCAAAGCAATTTAGAAACTTAAACTCCCTGAAAAAAATAAATCCCATGATTCACAGAAAAGAAAAGGCTATGAGGTTTGCTTCAATTTCAGTAATCAAAGGTGGTCAAGAAGGTTCCTTTTAATTCTGCAAGAAGAGTCCTACTGGTTACTGTCTGCAGTATTGAGCTAGTTCTGTTCTTGCTAAGGCTTTAATATCAGCTCTCAAGCAAAATATTTCTTCGTTGACCTTCACTCACATAATCATTAATGTATAGGACTACACACTGTGATGGCAATGGGACACAACATGTAATGTAATGTAGATTGTCCTGCAAGATATTTGAAGGCAACTGAAAATTTGGCTTATTTTTAATGGACTGTATGTAACTGGGAAATAGAAGAAATGTTTTTTTCTTAGCTTAGTCTATCACTACAACATTTTATAGTTATAGTTTCATTATTAGTGTACACAGAAGCACCATTATTGTTAGACAGATGCTTTCAATGTTTGAACTGTTCTTTCAGACATATTATACCTTCACAAGAAATCACCTCATCATTGATAGTCACGATGACTAAAATTATCTACTTTCTAATTAGAATCAATACACTTATGACTGTCTTAACTTCAGATGGTTGGAACTCTTCATAAGGCTAACATGACAATTTTTGAAACAAATTCATAAGGCTTTCTGTAACAGACTCAATGGAATCACATAATGGTTGAGATTTGAAAGGACCTAAAAAGCAGGTTGCCCAGGACCGTGTCCAGCTGGCTTTTGAATATCTCCAAGGATGGTGACTACACAGCCTCCCTGGGCAACCCGTGCCAGTGCTCACAGTAAAGAAGTGTTTCCTGATGTTGAGATGGAACATCTTGTTTTTCAGTTTGTGCCCACTGCCTCTTAATAACATATATTCAAAATATGTTTAAAGTCTTTGTGTCATATAAAGTTTAAATAAAACATAAGATTTGAAATACATACCTCAAACAATAAAGCATTCCAAAGAAAAAAGATTATCCAGAATTTGTTTTCAACTGTATGCAATTCCTAAAATACTGATACTATAAAAACAACTCTTTTCTTTATTTCTTCCACAATTTGGCTTGCTTTATACTGTCATTAAGACTCAAATCAACATAATTTTCCCTGTACTCCTTATAAGAAGTTCTTAGTGACATTAGAAATTAAGAGAATGCATATGAAAATGGAGGAGATAACAATCAAAAAATGTACCAACAAGTATATACCAAATAAAACAACCTTATATGCTTCAAGTGCCTTTCCCTAAATGAAGAGACCTTTCTGAAAACAGATGTCATAAAGTTAGGCAACCAACGATTTCTTAACATCTTCATCCTATGCTGGAGTATCTTTCTCAGACACATCTTAAATAAAATAATTTATGCTGAATAACAGGATTATTGGTTTTGTACATCTAAGACATTTAGCCACAAATATAAAATTTAGCAAATGGTTAAATTATCATATTTCCAGCAATCAAAGCATCTAAGCTTTTAGGAAAGACAAGCCTGTGTGAGTTCATAAAAACATAATAGATTGGTGTAGTAAAAGAATAAAATAATGCAAGAAAAATTATTTTTTTCTCCTCAGAAAAAGACTTGAAAGACTACAGACTTCTGTGAGTGAATGAGTGAGTGAATTAGATGAAGTGGGCAAAGCACTGATAAGCTGTACCAACTGGTTGAAACTTTCCAGGAATTAGATCTTAATACTGAGTCAATGAATAAATATTTAGTTGTTAATATGGAGATTAAAACTCTAAATTTAGATTTCTACTTTTTAAAAAATATGTACCTGTGTAAATAATTTGTATAATTAGCAATGTTTACAAAATATTAAATCTTCTACAAAACTATCAAAAAACTGTCACTTTTCAGGGTAAGGCAAGAAAAAGTGACTGAGTATCTTTAAAAAACATACAATTAATAATATAACTTTTCATTAAGGAAAGATAACACAAAACCAGGATCTGAAAACAGCAGTTTCCATTAGGTTTAGTTATAGAAATCACTATGTACTGTTAAAAATATCTCATCATTTTTCTCATTAAATACTTTTTCTGAAATAATTAGTTTCTCATGGAGATATGTTCCCTGAAATTCAAATATCTATTAATATGAAAGTGTATGAATGCCTTCTCACAGATGTACTGGTAACCATGGAAATGTAGTGCATTCTTATATAGGGTCTCTTTAAATGAGGGAGTATAAATGAGGTAGAATCAACTGATCTATAGCAGAGGTATATGTTTTCTGCAGATTAATTTTCTCTATTTACTGATTTGAAAAGAAAATCAAGTTAATTTAAAACAATTATTTCCACTGACAAGCAACTAGCATAAATCTTCAGCAAAGCCAGTCAGGAGCAGAAAAATCAATTTATTCAAATATGTAGGCAGATTTAAGTGATAAAACGGATAAACCTAATACAAGCATTTCAACGGTAGATTTTTCTTGAGAACAATTTGGCTACTGCTCACTGTCTCTTAACAGAAGTACCTACTAAGTAGTGTGCTACATGATTTCAGATTATTTTCCAGTGATTAAAGCCACAGTGTGATATAAGGAAGTAAAACTCAAAATCCTTCTGGATTCTCAGTCAGGTCTGTGGGACTGCAAATGGACAAGCACCTTCTAGCACGCTGATCAGAGTGGAGCTCTGTGAAGGCACAGGGCTGTGCTGCTGCGCATCACCTTCTAGGTCAGACTAGACTCACTGCAGCATCTCTGAACCTCCTCCAGGTTGAAGTGAAATTTCCCTTCAGGGACTTTTCATGGAAATGGATTTAACTGAGACAAGGAATATGCTGCTGGAGGACAATCCATGAATTTACAGAGAGTCCCATACCCGATAGAGAAGGTACTGGAGGGAATGTATAATCATATCCAGGAAATCAGGGTCCATGAAGTGTGAGGGGGAAAATTACATCTTTTCTGCCCTCCAGTTAGTATTTTCACTCAGCAAGTTCTCTGTGCTTTGTGCTGAAAATTTCAGCTTAGGGAAGATACAGTTTCAGTAGCAGTCAATGGTCTTTGGTGGGGGCAGGGGGGTGTTATTGTCTATTTTTATCACAGCTAGATACTAGATATGGCTTTCTTCTGTACAGATATGTGTCATTAACATTACTCTTGTTTGTCAGGAAAGTCAGATTTCCAATACAAATTGGGTAGGAATATTAAAGGAATTTATAGCTTGGCATTTTTTCATAATAACTAGGCTTCACTGTCACTACAAAGCCATCTTCAGCTCAAAGTGCAGTATCAAAAAAAAGCTGCAAGTGAACACTCAGCACAGCGTGTCGCCAAGGAGGAAAGAGCAGTTTGATTCAATGTGTAAAGGGGGTTTTTCAATTTTCTGCTTGATTAAAGAATCTTTTCTCTGGTTTTACTATCCTACCACTATAAGTTCATTACACTAATGTAGCTACTACAGACTCTGTCTCAGTTTTGTTCCACTGTACTTAACTAGATGCTTTTGGTGTCAGCACTTTTGCAGGAACCAGTTCATCATTTGTTCGTGTAAATTAGCTCCAACAAAATTATATCCATTAATATTGTCTGTGATTGGATTATATCCTACTATCAGGGTAGAATCTGAAAATCTGTTAATGGTTATACAGCTGCGTTAAGATAATGAAAATATTTATTTTTATGTTAATTTATCTTCACATATTGTATAAGTCTAATCATTGTCTCAGAGACTCTAATCTCATTAATAATAACATCAATTTAAAAATAGTATTTATAGTGAATATTTAGAAATATAAGACAGTTAAATGCAAATAATCTTTTACAGAGTACTGACTGAAAATCACTGAAAAATGCAACTGATTTTAGTCTCACCAATGCAGGTACTGAAAATCTAAGTTTACAAATACCATAATTGTTCTGCTGTCCTATACTTGTTGATAGTCTATCACTCGCCTCCACAGACACAACCTCTGCACTTCCTGAAACTACTCATATAAAACAGTTTTCTGCGCAACTAATGGAATCTACAATTGTTTTTATAAGTAGCATTCATAATGTTTTTTCTTTGTATAATATCTTCAATTCAAGGACCCTATAAAAATCACTTAGACCCAAAACTTCATTTTTGAAAGAGAGTATATTTTCCTTAATTTACAGAAGAAGGCATTTTGCTCAGGAGACTTCACCTATTCAGTTCCATAGCTAAAATAATATGGTCTGAACTTCTAAACACCATTCTCCCTCTATTCCTTATCATAATTGAAAGTTTGTTGAAATGAAATTTTTCCTCTATTGAATCCACTGAGCTTTGGATCTGGAATAGAGTCTTTTTAATGGGCACGTACATTCAACTTTCCCCTGAGACTGAGGATCTAAGAGAGACTTTGCACCTAGTATAATAATTTTTAAAAGCCATGAACTCTTCTCCAGTTCTTCATCCAGTCAGATAAATATAACCCCGACACGTCAGTGAATGTTTTCTTGAACAACAGGTAGCAAGCACTGAGTGCATACTGTCCAGTGACTTTAGCAAGGTATCATTCCTCGTTTTGCCAATCATCTTCCCTTTAATAGGCAGGAAAGATTTATGATGATGGAGAGTACATCCAAGTTATGAAATGTTATTCTGTCATTGCAAGACACTCAACAGCTTTACTGGGAAACAAAGAAATGAACAAAGAGATGACGAAAATGCACAACCTAGCCACACCAGTACCACATTGTTATAAATCAGTAATAGTAATTTATGATTTTTTTTTTCCCCAGCAAAGAGCTGGATTTCATCAGCAATATCAAATAATCATTTATTCTCTCATTGGCACATAGATGTCCTTAGTGTTCCCAGTACTTTATAAGACCAGGAAGACTACACCCCATTTTCACAATGAAGAGCTACACAAGTTGTTCTACTACAAACCTTGGCTAGGGACATTAGCAAGAAGGAAGGTGGGAAATCAGATGTTTTTCACCTAATCACTTAACTAAGCATAGGTTAGAAGCAGAGTCAGTTTATGGGGAAGATAAAATGATACTCTATCATAAGATGCCATTATTATTCTTGATTATATTAATTTCTGGGTTTTGGAGATAAAGTCCTTAATTTGTTCATTTAAAAGTTATCTTGTGACAGAATTTTAATTAGATTAAATCATTACTTCAGGAAGCAATGTGTCAAATTATGTAAAACTAATTAAGGTAATCGAAAATTGGCCTATCCACCAGTCTACAGGCAACGTGGGTAGTCTTTTATCTGTAACTATCTCTTTGCCAGCAGGAACAGCATTTTATTTGAATTTATCAAAGGCTTGGGAATAATTCTATTAACAAAGACTGAAAAAAAGCAAGCAGAAGTAGTCTCCCTAGCATAGTGAGAATTGTTTAATTTGTTTACAATAGTGAAAGATTCAGAAATACCTCCTAAAAATGTTACGAACAGTGACATCTCAAAAAAAGTATTTTACTTGAAACATCAGTTGGCATTTTTACTCTAGAGAAAAGACTAAGAAGACCTTGTTTGTCCTATTATGATTTTAACACTAATAGTAGCCATTAACTTGGAAGACAAGATGGAAAGTTTTCAAATTCTTTTTTGTTTGCACACATTTTTACAACTTGAAAAGAATTTCCTGAATTTTAGTTTTCAGTAAACTAGAGCTATGCTATTAATAGAGCAGCACCAGTGCATTATTAAGCAATATTTAGTTAATTGTGTCTCATGAGAAAAGTCATGTTGTTAATTGAAATTTACTAATGTGCTTTTATTTCATTTGTAAACACCAAAGCAAATCCAATTTATCACTAGACATCAAAAATTAAGTGATTGAACATCAAAAAAGACACAGCCAATGTCAGTACCTTGCCCACAACCATGTGATGATGTTCTCATAACAAGTAATTCACAAATCATGTACTTGAGAATTTAAATAAATCTAATTTTTGTTTCTCAGCAATGAGGAAAAAAAAACCCCTTTGTGCTGAAAAAGAATAATATATGGAGTGTACTTGTTATGAGTTAAGCCCAGTAGACAGCTAAGCACCAACATGGCTGCTCGCCTACTCACCTAGCTAGGATGGGGAGAGAATCAGAAGGGTAAGTGTGGCAACTCATGGATTGAGACAATAGGCATTTTAAGAGGTAGAAGAAAAGCTGTATGCTTAAGCAAAGCAAAATAAGATATTCATTCACTACTACTTATCAGCAGGTTGATGTTTAGCTATTTCCAGGAAAGCACTTTTCATCACATCCCTCCTTCCTACTTTTTCCTCAGCTTTTATTACTGAGGATGGTGTCATATGGTCAGTTGAGGGTCAGCTGTCCCAGCTGTGACCCCTCCAACTTCTTGCCCTCTCCCAGCCTACTCGTTAGTGGGGCAGTTTGAGAAAGAGAAAAGGCCTTGACACTGTGCAAGCACTGCTCAGCAATAGCTAAAACATCCCTGTGTTACCAACATGGTTTTGGCCACAAATCCAAAACATATAATCATACAAGCTACTATGAGGAAAATTAACTATACCATCAATTATCCCATCCAAAACTAGTACAATACTGTATATTCTATACTGACCCATATGAAAAATAAGGTTTTTGTAAAGCCATTATACTAGGAGGAGAAAAACGGAGGAAAAAAATGACAAAAAAATAACAAAAATATTTTTCATCCACTTTATATGCAGACTTTATCTTGCAGGCGGATTTACTACATTTTGCCTTTGAAATCTCAAATTATATCCTCTGATGACACAAGTCTGTTTTGCAATTAAATGTCTATTAAAATGTCATTGCTGGGCAATAGCCCTTCTCACCTTTCCTATTCTAGTAGCATAGCAGTCTACAGGATGTTTTCACAACTCTGCAAGATTGATCCTTCATACTTAATGCATACATTACTTGTAATACCAAAACACAAAATTCAGCCATATCAACCAAAATACAGACAAAAAACATAAACAAAAATATCTAAATAATCACCAGTAGCAATGCTGTAGTATTAGCCAGACTACATATTCTGCTCTTGATCTCAAAAAGAACACATGTATTCCTAAGGAAATGGTACAGAACGTTTTATTTTACGAAGTAATGAAAAGTCCAGTTTCAGATGTGACTATAGAGAACATATTTTCATATTATTAACAGTTCTGCCAGTGTTTCTTTCCATTAAATAAGTTACAAGAATAGAGTATA
>VZSC01014160.1:228558-252478 GCA_013398225.1 Steatornis caripensis
TTTCCTGGGTAACAGGAGTTCTGGAGATGGTCAGGGAGCGCCTAATCACTTCAACTCACTGTGATTGCAGCAGGAGTTCCAGGTGCAGTTAGGGAGTGCCTAATTGTCCCAACTCGCTGTGCTCATCCCGGGACAGAGAGGTACCGTATTACTTCATATCTTGGCTCACTGCACCAACAGGCAAGGTCGTAGAGTGCCCAATTATCCCAGCTCTTTGTTCTTATATGCTGATGAATGATCTGACATTGCAATGAGGCTTGCTAGTAGGGGGAAGCGGGGCCTACACCACAACAGTACTTGGAGTTTGGAGTGGCCAGAGAATATTTTTAAAGGTCCCAGAGATTCCAGACATGGGCTCAAAACAGAGATACCTGTGAGTTTTTTCTTGTTGTATTTTTTTTTTTAAATAAAAGTTCTAGAATGAAGCCTAGTTATTGGTACTCCTTAGAACAAGATACTAAAGGGTTGCAAACAACAGGACAGAAATTAATAAAATACGCATAAAGGAAAAACAAACCAAATACATATTCTGACATGAAAAGCAAGATCAGGAGACAGATCTAAGGGTAAATTATGCTTTTCTACAATAGTGCAACATGTTATAAACTCAGAACAAATCAAGTGAACCTCTATGTAACTGAACAGTATGGTTGTATGGCCATCATCTATTGGAATAATGAATGCTGAATGAACATACTATTTAACACGAATATTTGAGTATAATTTATATAAATGATAGAACAGATTTTAATGAGAACAAAATGTATGATTCTTTACTCTGAATCATACAGTTTTAACTGTTGCTGCAGTCAGGATTTCTGTCCCAACATCTAGGTTCAGTGCTGTCCAGTGATGTCTAGTCTGGGTTTATTTAGTCTTGCAAGTAATTACACCTTTTGAATCAGATAGATAAACTTCTGCTTTATCTTTTAGAATGTTCCTAATTCTCAGATGTGGAGGGAGGAGGCTTGAATATGGAGGCAGAGGATACCCTAAGCATTCAGAAGTAGAGTTTTAAATGTAAAAATTTAGAAGTCAACCATGTTATTTTAATATCTCAGTATTTTGAAATACCTAGTTTGAGAAGACCTGATTCGTTTTTTCTGGTGTCTTCAAAATGGCTGTATTAAGATACTAGGAAGAGGTCAGTGTTATGGTTAACTTCGTATAACCTACTACTGTCAAAGCAATCCAACCATAAGACTTCTTGGTCTCTATTTTTATTCATTTGTTTGGTTGTTTCCTGTGAATATCCAACCTCTCTTGACAGAAATTGTCAGAACATCCCCTTTCACCATTGCTACAACTGTTCATTTCAGGGTTATGCAATGGCTTGATTTGTGCTTTCAATTCTGATGGAAACGAAATTCAAAATAAAGGGAAAATATTGATGTTTCTTCAAAATAATTTTCTACCCTAAGTATTGTCTTGTAGCACTGTACTTGAAATTGGGCTCAGGTGTGAAACGTAAAGTGAAGAAGGTGGCATATACAGCATACAGTATTCATAAAATAAGGCAAGTTTAACAGATTTAATATTATTTGGAGGTAATATTTCACTTCCATCTATGTCTATGATCCTTTATTATGCATCTGCGGAGAGTCAAATATCCATCAGTAATTATAAATGCCTTAAGCACTCAGAAAATCTCTGCTGTTTCTCCCACAGTCACTCCCAAAGTTATTAAAATTCTTTAAAATGCATTTTAAACAGAAAACAAAAGGATTTTCTGAATATAGAAACTTCTTATCAAAATAGAACAAAGAAATTACTGCTGGAGAGGAAATAAACCTTGATGGTCTTTAACATCAGAAGAAACATGTTCTACTTCAGTCTGCCTTATAGTGCCAGGGATTCTGTGACAGTAGCTCAAAACAAACAAAAAGAAAAGTGTCATTTCTGTATATAAAGTTGCTAATGAAGTGCTAAATTTATTTTAGTGCATAAAATTCCTTTTAAAAGAATTGTAGGTATTTAATAAAAAATATCTTCTGCCCCGTAGTCAACTATGTTTATTTAAATATATTAAATCTCTCTGATTTTTCCTGTTACAAGAACCATTTTAAAAACTTGTCAGATAATAGATAGTTTTAAAACCTCTACTTTATTTCTCAAAACAAAATACAGCTCAGCTTCAGGTTGGTGTGGGGGTTGGGTTTGGGCTTTTGTTTGGGGAGGGATTTGCACATTTCCAAATGGGGTTATTTTTGTTACTGTGTTGTAGTATGTCCTATTTTAAGAAAGAAAATTATTGTTTTCCTGTTAAAACATAAAAAGATTTTTTTTAAATATTATCATTACGAAAATGCTTCTGAGGAGTTTGTCTTGTAGCTCCTTTGGTAATGTGCAAACCCTGGTTAGTTTAATAGCTCAATAGGAATTGCAGACAACTTATCAGTGTGTGATATTCTGCAGATACAAATAGTCTAATTCTTCATGGCAGAAAAAGATCACTTTATTGTAGGAACTAAGCCATTTTTTATAAACATCTTTGGACAAAAGAGAGATTATTACTATTTTGCATGAAAGGAAAACCAATGCAGACAGGCCAAACATTTCCCAAGAGAAATGGTGTCTTAGCCATGCTTGGGTGTCTGAGAAAAGACTTCAGTTTTGAACTTCATGGTTTATGTTATTGAGTTCTGAATATTAATCTCTCCTGTTAAGCACAAAATTTATACTGAAACACACACTTAGCTTCTAACTTCAAAAGAGACTAGAATCAAATCTAGTTTTCTGGATTCTGTCAAGACTGTTTTCCAGAACGCAACACTACAGCAAACTTACTTATTTGTAATAGAAAAGTGTGGGTTGTTTTCTTATTGACTGCATGCTTTGTTTAGTTCTTTACCTTTGCTTTCTTGTACTCATGTTATTATGGAAAAATAAAACTCTGAAAATATGAAAATCCATTTTTTGAATTGCATTCAAGTCACTATTACAGAACGACAGCAAGGGACTTGCCTTTGTGTGGAATTATCTGCCTCCAAATACTTACTAACAAGTAACATGAAGGCTCTGCCCTTCTCATTCTCCATAATAACACTCAGAGTTTTCTTTTCTCAGAAGGGTTTTTGTTACCATTGCTGCATCAATCATTCTCATATTTCCGAGTCAGTTATTTAGAATGCTTAGGGGTCCGTTGTTAATCTTCATTAACGTGTTTCCGACTTTCATAACCAATTTAATTTGAATTTCAAATAAATCAGTGCTGCTAACAGAGGACAGTCTCATCTCTCTTTCTGCATGCAACTGATGTAGACTCTGGGAAGGTCATCCACAGTTACTCAGAATTCCTTGAAATTCTGGTCTCACCATGATAAAATATGCATAATTAAAAGGGAAAAATATCTTAAACTTGAAAACTCAATTATCGTGGCTTTTACAACTCTGAAGAGCTGTGTGAGGTGTAATTGCTTGAACTTCGTGATTTGTACCTCACTAGCTTGTATAATATAGTCAGCAGGTGAAACCTTATATAAGTTGTCACTTTACTCAGGTAATATACACTGCCTATACCAAAACAGGTTACATTTTTTGCATTTCACCTTGGCTGGTGAGCTGAAGCACGAACTCTAGGCTGCACACTGCACTGTTCCTAGATAAGGAACTGATGGTTCCAGGCTGGGCTGAAATGGGTCCTGGGTCACAGGTAGATGTGGGAGGAGGCCCTGGGAGAGAATAGGCATGACCAGAAAAGCCTCTGAACACCCTCAGAACCCTGACACTTTAGAGTAAATCCTATTTGTTTTCTTTATTTTGCCTGTAATCATGACCCATAGTGGTCTGAGTACAGACAGACTATAAAGTGAGTAGGAATCTCTGAGTTTGACTCAGCAATAAAAACAGAAGTCTGCATGCTTGGCTCCAACTGATTTCAGGTGGTTGTCAGTAGTCAAGAACTCGTTCTTCAGTAATGCTTGGAAGCTGATATTTTCATGTCAAATTACTTGTGGCTCTTCTTTCAGCTAAAGATAATTACTATGTAAGTTCATTTATTAAGTTATGTTAGAAGATTATTTTCTCATTATTTTCCTGCTTTTTTCCCCTGCTGAACATGTGCTCTCTTTGTTTTTAAAGCCTGTTACTAATACACTCCAAAAGAATGTGGTCTATCTGTTCACAATCAGGTCATAATTTTACCATTTACAGTCGTTAATATTAATTAGTTAACACGTGCCATTTAGTTACTTTTCAGAAATTGTGTGTTTAGGTCAACAACATGGCAGGCAGTGATGCTGTAAGAATGGCACAGTCACGAAGAGCTCATTTTTCATATTCATTTCACAATTAAACATGCCTCAAAGTGTCTTTTCAAGTTTGCTCATTCTTATTTGCATTTACTTAATTTTCGCATAGACAAAAACCTCAGTGGAATGAATAAATGTATCATTTGACACCAACAGCATGGGGACGCATATTAAGGCAATGTGAAGAATGAGTCATGAATTAACCAATTGCAAAAAAGTGGCCTTTGCAGTCTCCTACACTACAAGAATAGCAGTAATGTGATCATTCCTGAGACCACAAAACAGAATCCCCTTCCTTCCAAGCATCAGTTGCCAGATCATCTTTAGAGTCAGATGATTTCTTTCCTGAACCTAGCAGAAATTGGTCTTCTCTCTGCTGATGGTGTAGAGCAGACATCAGCAGTAATAGATGACAAAAAAAAGGTTGGATCCTGAGAGCTGCCCTCACATTGCCTCATCTTGCCAGCCACTCTCTCATTTTAGGGCTTGGAAACTCCTGCTCAGACATCAATTGTTGAAATATCCTCCAGCAGTAGTTTCCACCGATAGTGTCGTTGCCTTGCAATAGGCAAAAATGGCCTTGTGAAAGATGTGAGGATATCTAGGCTAAAAATAATATTTTGTAAATTTTGGAAGATGATCTGTAATACATGAGAGACCAATATGGCCTTTAGAAGAATGATTTAAACCAAGTGCATTTAGTTCAGCAGAGCACAGAGCAATCAGTGTACACTATTCCTGAGAGCATGTACTAACAGAAGAAGAGGGTGTATGAAACCAGGGAGAATTGTTGGAAGAACTGCTTCAGGTATTGGATGACTTCCCATGCTGAAGAAGAACAGCAGTCGGGCAAACTCCAAAAAAAAGGCATAAATTTGTCAGACAGGTTCCTCTTCAGAAAAAGCCTAGCTTGAGTGCTGAATGGCTTTATTGGTTGTGGTAAGTTTCTAGGCTCCGTATCAATACTAACAGGTTTGAGCATAATAACCATCACAGTAAATATTATCAGTTACAGTCAGATGCCTTTTTCCAGCTTGCATTCAAAATAGTGAAAGTTGAAATCACATGTAGGATTAAGCTCATATCTGCTCGTGACCCTGAACGCCAGGCAAAAAGTAGCTGGACCTGGTTGCAGCCTGACTCTATATAGTACGTCACTCCTGCAAGTGTGTATTCAAAGGCTA
The DNA here is from genome assembly GCA_013398225.1 of Steatornis caripensis. Classification (NCBI taxonomy): domain Eukaryota; kingdom Metazoa; phylum Chordata; class Aves; order Caprimulgiformes; family Steatornithidae; genus Steatornis; species Steatornis caripensis. The sequence goes on from VZSC01014160.1 coordinate 233,993, forward strand.
GGGCTCCTCTCTTCATGGTGACACACAGCTTTTCTTTCTCTCAAACTCAGATGCAGACATCTCCTTGCTTTATAAATGTCTGGGAATGCTAACTAGATTCAGAGTCAACATGACAAGACTGAACCGATTTGTGGGGAAGACAGCATGCAGCACAGACAGGTGCAGCAATTTTCCTTATCCTAATTATGGCTTCTGCTCATGGTCTATAGTTATCATCAAGACAGTCAATGCCTTTTAAGACTCAAGTGATAAATGAATATATAATCACCATTTCTATCCAGCCATACCACCAAAAGGGATCTCAGCATAGCAATCCATGACTGTCATTCCAGAGACTCACAGTTGTTTTACTAGGATTCTTCCAAGTCAATTCAAAAAGTTTCAGCTCAGGAATACTACTGCTACCTGCTCATTAGTAGGGTATTTCAGTGGTACTCCAAGGTTTCTGCTTCTCCTACAATTATTGAAAATCTCCAAAGTACATTAAAATTAGGATGAAAACCGAGAATACAATGACTTTGTCAGTAACTGAACTGTATTAGACAAATAGTTACAATTTCTCACTGCAAATTTAACCATAACTTAGGGTACTGTGGGACTTACTTGTATTTTAAATATCAAATAAATTAAATTTGAAGTGTCCCTTTAAAATCCAAAGTGGTTTCTGGTGTAATAGACGTCATCTTCCACCAGAAGAATATTCCCAGAGTTGAAGTCCCCGCTAATGAATGAAAAGGTATTCTAATCTATGAGACCTCATTTCAGGAATGTTTCCTCTAGGAAAGGTTTGTCATCTTCTGAAAGATGCACGTATTCACTTGAAGAAAATTCAGTCTGTAGATATCTGAATATTGTTAGTCAAGATGTATCCTTTCCTTGCCAATCCAGTCCACCATTTCCTCACTTTTTGTTGTTGCTCCCTTATTGTACCTAGTTTAAAGCTCGCTTCACCAGGTTGGCCACTCTGTTGGCAAAGAGGCGTTTGTCTCACTTGGTCAGATGGATCTCATCTCTTCCCAACAGTCCTTGAGTGAGGAGATGGGAGCCTGCATCCCCCATGGCAGGGAATATCCCACTGCTATCACTCACCAATTCACCTTGTTGCTGCTGCACAGTTCAATTTCAGTCAGCTCTGATTCTTCATTGGACATACTTCCCAGACCCTCATCTTCCACTGTGGCACTGAATCTATTCTGTAGTTGCAAATCTGCACGTGGAGGCGGAGTTTTCCTGCTTTTGCCAGAACTCACAAGCTTCCAGTCTGACATTCAAATGGAGTCTCCATTTCACACCCTAGTAAGCACAGACTCCATTTGCTTCTCCTTCAGTACATGAAAGCTGTCTGAAAACTTCTTAGCCTAAGGAAATTCAGACACATGTCTTAACTCCCTGCAGAAGTGTTAAAGCATGGGACTGTCTCAGAGGAGAGCTGAACCCAAGACATCCTAGCTATCCAGATGTTCATGATATGAGTGTTATGCTCATATTTACTTTTCCTTCTTACCCAAGATACACAGAGGGGTTGGAGAATGCGTTAGAGACACTACTTACCATGCCTGGTATTGCCTATTAACTAACTCTGTAAGTCAACTCGCTGTTACTTAGAAGTTCACTCCAGCATGCCTTTCTATGCTCTAGTGAGGATCCTAGGCACATAACACTGCGTTTCAGACTCCACTCATGTTCACATACCTGATACTGAGCTGTGGAAGTGCTTTGCAACATTCAAGTACCTGTCTGAATATAGCAATTTGGCCTTATCATTGGTGGGGGGAGTAAAGCTTATGTTGATACCTGATAGTCTGACACGTTTAAGTAATCAGTTTATCAAAGTTTCTGTTTGACTCTTCTTTGCTACCTTCAGTGATGAAATAGCAGGTGACAATCAAGAGAGAAGTAGCATATTCAGAGAGCATGATTACGTCACAGTAAACACCTCTTGTGATTGAACACTCAAGTAATTGCAATGCGTAACAAAATCTGTACTGGTAATCTGATAGCCTGATTATCTCAGCACAGCACGGGAGGGATGTGTTTGTTGCTTAAATAACCTGAAAACTAACCTAAAAGTGATGTTTATTAGTACCAAAATCATTGAGGGGTGAAGGAAACAAACACATTATTTTGGGACACGAGAAAACAGATTAAAACCAGAAAAACAAACCTAACATTCCATAAATTGGACTCAGAGTCAAAGCATAAGTACAGGTTCTATGAATTTTATCCGAGACAAAGTTTGCCATCTAGCATCAACAAAATTGCTTCTATTCATAAATGTGATCAATAGCACATCGTTTTGCAGAAGCTGGGCTTCTTTTTATCTTGCTGTGGACTTCAATGGGTTCATATTTTATCATGTCTTTTTGGAAAATTAAATCGGAATCATTCAATCACTCAAAGGTCATAAATAAAATGTATAACAAGATCTTCTAATCTTCTAAGCCCTTTATCCAACCATATAGTCATGTAACCCATAAGGCATTTAGCACAATAGAGACGAGTATTTTGCATTGGAAGTGGCTCTTTTCAAACGGAATTCTCAATCTCATTCTACAGAAGGAAACTGATGTTCTAATGGATCAGCACAGGTACTTCATTAGTCATATGCATATGGAATACAGTTTTTGTAGTCAGGATGGACAACTCGATAGTACAGAGGACCACGTATTTGTCTCAGGAAAAAAAAAAATTAATAACCAAGGGTGATTGGGCTAGCATAGATTTTCTCTTCATACTTCCAGGAGAACTGCACAATTTACTTAGAAACCTGTCTTACTAAAGCAACTTCTAATTACAGTTTGCAGAGTCACAATAACAGTCTTCCCACTCTTCCCTTGGTTAAAACTACTTTATATCAAAACTTTTAATGTGTGGCTAGGCATTTTCTTGAATAAATTAAACTCCAGCTGTCATTTTCTGAGCTATTTTTGCTTCTCAATTGAATCAGGTTCTTAACTGTTTAATGATGCGTATTACCACTTTAAAATGTTTTGCACTTTTCCTTTAACACTGAAGAATGATAATGCTCCATCGAAGCTAGTCATACCAGCCATTTTCACTCTGCAGAAGTGTGATTGTTCTGCGAAGACACTGGGAAGAAATAACTGAAACCATGGGAATCATTCCCCAAAATGCAAACAACAGTCTTCAGCTGCCCTGGGAAGGTAGAAAAAAAAATAGTTAACCCTAAGGCTGTGTGTGTTTGAGGAGATAGTTAGAGACATTTTAGAAAAATTCTCGTCACAGTTGTTAAACATGGGGGAACTTTCTAGGCTGAGTGTTGACAGTTAAAATAGGAGGTCCAGGATATCAAAGAAAGATATCAAATTTTGATGTTGGCAAATGAGGAGAATTCATAGTTTTGAAAATAAATAGAACTGTATAAAGCAATGCCCAAATTCATCTTCTATTTCTCCCAAAGGGAAACAGCCTCTAGGAAAAAAAATAAAAAAGAGCAAAAAAAAGGCATAAAATTGTCCTATTAGTTCAGTTTACCTCCCCTAAAAATGGGTACAAGGTTCAGGATCTGGTTGAAAACTTACCTTTGTTAATTCATGTCTACCTAACTATCCTGAGGAGTAATCACAGAATTGCAGAATGGCAGGGGTTGGAAGGGACCTCTGGAGATCATCTGGTCCAACCCCCCTGCTGAAGCAAATGCCCCTAGAGCAGGTTGCACAGGAATGCATCCAGGCGGGTTTTGAATATCTCCAGAGAAGGAGAACCCACAGCCTCCCTGGGCAGCCTGTGCCAGGGCTCTGTTACCCTTACAGTAAAGAAGTTCCTCCTCATGTTCAGGTGGAACTGCCTGTGTTCCAGTTTGTGCCCATTGCCCCTTGTCCTGTCACTGGGCACCACTGAGAAGAGTCTGAAAATGTTCTATTGAAAGAAATCTTAGTGTTTTCTACCAACAGATATTTTGGATTCTAGCAGCCTTTAGGATCAATTCTGCTCTGATTTGATTACCCAGAATTTGATGGACCTAGTGACAAGAATGATGCATTTAATTCCTAGCATCTGTGTAACATCCTTCAGTGAATTATTTCTTTCTAAAAGGCAAAACTATGCTTTTCCATATTTTCATCAGGTAATATAAAGTTCCTGTTCTGCCGAATTAGTCGTTCCTATTTGAAAATCAATGATACCCACCAAAGACAAGTAACTACAATATATATGATAATAAAACCCCCAAAGGACAGTGGGCAGTTTTGTGTTACTTTCTCTTTATTTTTTTCAGTGTTGATGCCTACAACGTCATGCAAATAACTCTCACACAAGGAAGTGAAGGGTGTCTTCAAAAATCTTTAAAAAGGAAACAAAAATCACTTTCTTTTTACTATGTATAAAGGCTGCATTCATGAAAGTTCATTCCTTCCCAATATTCTTGCTAAATGAACCTTACACTAAACTTACATTTTTAGTTCTCAAACAGAACTCCCAAAAAGAAGGTAATTTTCAATTCCATAAAAATATTAATAGAACTTTTCAAAAGGCAAGTGTTTTTACTTACAGGGTAGTTTCTTTTCTGGGTAACTTTCCTATATAAGAATAACTTTCCTATATAAGACCAGGGTCTTATACCATTTACTGCACTTCAGAATTCAGAACGTAAATGGAATTTGTTTATTATTTAATTTACTATCTGTGAAAGGTTTATAAATTCATACAGCTGCTGTGTAAATCAGGGGCTATAATCCAGAGATCAGTTTCATATTGGAGCATAGCACTGATGAGTGATTTGCGAACAAATAAACTAGGGTGAGTTTTACTTTAAAGGCAGTGCAAATACGCGTGGCGCTGTTCATGTGATAGAGCGTGATGTTACAGTGTAAGGGCTTGATCCTTTCAAACCCCAACTTCTCTGCACTCCTATTTGCAACAGTAAAAAAATGAACATATTCATTATCTGACAAAGTTATACCTAAAATCTTCATCTTGTTTATTCTTTATTGCTCGCTTCAGAAATAGCCACGCTGATGGGAAATTATTATGAGCCTTTGGAAATCCAATTTTTTTTCCAAATTCAGTGATATAACTTAGAAATTCATAAGAACATAATTAACACTAAACTAAATCAAAGGTTCATCTAGACCTCTGTCCTGTCTCTGACAAAGAGCTGTAGCAGATGTTTGGGGATTTTATAAGAACAGATCAAGTAATTCATATTAATTCCCTAACACTATCCCAGCCTCCAGTAATTTGAATTTTGTTGATATCTTAAGCGAGAGATGGTATCTTCATGCTTAAAAATCCTTTCTAGACTTTAGTTACACTTATTCCTGAGTGGAATAATTAATCTACTTTAAAATATTCTATCACCTCATCCTTTACATTTTTCAAAGACTTCTGAAAGATTTTCATCTGCATTATTAAAATAAAGAATCTCAAATACGCTTATAAGAATTACTTAAAGTATATATATTTTTACAGATTTGTTTATAATTATGCTTCATTCCTACTTTCAGTACTCATACAAAACTTATTCTTCATCACGTTTATTCTTACCTGGATTGGAAGGCTGGTGATTGGAAGGCATTCAAGGAAATACTACATAATACAAAAATGGAAAAGAATAGCCGTAGAGTAACTACTTATTTTCAATGTAAAGGCAAAAATAAAAGACATTTTGGCAATGATATTTTAGCCTCATATAAATCACAGGAAAATTATTAATGTGAATACATCCCCAGCAGCATTCACATTCTTGCAGGTTTGCAATTTATCACTTCAGGTATCAGAAACTGAACAGAGCCTTTTGCAGTCACAGGTTTACAAATGTGTGACCTGATCAATGTCTCTGGGTTGTCCAAACTGATAATAGAAGTTCCTGTTTGGCATATCTATTACCTTTATTTTTTTATCATCTTTTTCTCCAAAGTTGCAGCTGATAGCGTACAGACCTTCCTATTCAGGAAGAAGAGCTGACTGTGCTATCAACCTTTGCTGCTAGTAACGTATCTACCATACCAACTAAACAAATATGATAGCAGAATTTTATTTATTGTAATACTGTAAACTCAAATACCATTCATTTTAATATCAAATTTAAAATGTTCTGATACCATGAGCATGCAGACTTCATCACTTAAACTGTACTTTTCCCCCCGCCTTGGCTTCCATTAAAAATCTCTTCACCACCACAAAGAAAAATGCACAATTTGAAAAGGTAGAATTACAATACGGTCTAAATTAGTAGTTAGATTACAATACCTTTATAAGAGAGGTGAGGGTTCAGTGGCCCATCTTCCTCATGGATCATATCCAAATAATGCTAGTGTTCTAAGCCCAGAAAATTGATAACGTTCATCCACTGAAAGAAGTCATTTTCTGGAACGAATCTCTGTTGTTTTTAAGCCTCTTGCCTAGTTAAATGCTTGATAACACTTTTAAAAATTGATCCTTTAGGATAGCTTCTGATCACAAAAAGAACATTAGTTCATTTTTATCTCTTCTTGGTTATGTAGGGCAATTAACACAAAGTCTTGGCAGACAGTTCTCCCTTTCACAGTGATTGTTAAAAAGGTATCATGGGAATATAACCAAGCTTTTACAACACATGCATGATGCAAAAAGGCAATTTACCACATACAGCAGCAAGAAAGCATTTATCACCAAAGCTGTCTGGAAAATGTTCAGCAACATTCTGCCAATTAGAGAGTAATCTGATGTTCATCTGCAGCAGAGAACGCCTATTTAGCTGGCAAGCAGGCATACACCAGAGGCAGCTAACAAGTACTTTGATAGTTAGCAGAGCAGTTATCTCAGCTGGGGGCGTGAAAGAGACCCAGAAACTCTGCTCTGTGCAGTGTGGTACTGTATGACTGTGGTGGTGACATGCTACAGGGCTCTGTGCCAATGACTGGCTGGAAAAAGCTTCCCTGGGAAGTCTTAAGTCCTTGGCTCTCGTGCACTCCAGAGGAGGGAGTCTGCCATGTAGGACTGGGGCACGGGAGAGCCTGCTGCTGCTCCCTGGGACTGGAGCTGCTGGTGGCCTCACCTGCAGGAGCTTTGCTGTGGCTGAGGCACTAAGTGACCAGGTACAGGAGCTGTCAGAGGAGATGAGCAGAATGATCAGCATCGGAAAGGATGAAGAGGTGACAACAGGGTCTTCACAGTGACATTGCAGAGCTACATGGTGCAAGGAAGGAGGGACGGAGACAGTCTAGTCATGGATGGAGACTTCAAAGATGCTGAAATCTTGTGACTTCTTGCATCAGGGTGAAGGGACCTACTCTGCCCTCAGATCTGAATTTACAGAATCAGTACAATACCCTTGTTCTCTGGGTAGAATTCAAAGCCAGCTGAGCCTGAATCACACATTAACACCAAGAAGACAGGCCAAGTGATGGAGATGCCCTTCTGCAGGGCAGGGAGCTTCTTATCAGAGTTACTGTCATAGGATTCTTATTGCTTGCTGGCAGCCCGGATCAAGGGTATTGCAGAGTTCTTTTACACCTCGAATCGTTCTCTCTCAGTGTTCATCCATGTGGTCACTGATGACACCACAAAGGGAGACATGGAACAAATCTATGAGGGACTGCAGATTTCTGTGGCCAAAAGTAGAAGATCTGAGAGTCCAGGTGCTGTTCTCCCCAGTTGTACAGATGTCTGGGAAGAGTTGGGTAGGAGCTGGCTGCATAAATTTTGCTGTAGTTAGTGCTTTGGTTTTTAGACCTATGGTCACCTCTTTGCGATATGGACTGTTAACAAGAGATAGAATTACTAGAGTAGGAGGTCCCCTAGTGTAGAGACTTTTCTGGACAAATTTCTGATTAAATTCCAGCTCAAAACTCCAGAGTCCAGAACAGTTTGGCCTTTACAGCACTTATCATACTGCCTTTTAATACACAGAAAGCCCAGTTTCAAATCACTCCTGTTCTTCCTCACATAACTACATTCTGTAAAACTGCCTCTGGATGCAGAGTTAACATCTGCTTCCTCAAGGTTATTTGTTACTGATACAAAATAAAACAATTTATGCAGAGAACTCAAGAAGGCAATAAATACCGAATCTAATCTTGTGGTTACTGCCCACATCTAGGACAAGAGCAAACAAGTCTCTGTCTCAGGAATTCAATTATTTATGCAAAGTGGAACAACTCAAACAAGAACACTGGAAAAATCATGGACATTTTGAATCCGTCCTCTCTCTCTGAATATTATTTTCCCCTTCTTCCTAGTCCATCTTTCTTCTCTCCAAATTATATAGCTGTCCTAAGAGTTTCTGATCTGTGCAATGGCAGATGATGAGAACTTTGAACATTTTAAAAAATCTCCATCTCAGAAAAAGTTTCTTGCCATATTCCTTATATAGCCTTATATAGATGAAAAGCAACATGTATAAATCTCTCTTATATTCTGAAATACAGAAATACTAGTGCAGAGGTGAACTATGAAGACACAGAAAGTTTTAGAAAATGCCAAATGCTCATCTAACTAATTGGATGCAAAGACTAAAATGCCTTCTGCAAAGCACAGGTGAAAATAAACATAGGTAATTACTACATTTTGGTTCCCATCTCTGTAGCTATAAAATATGTGCCATCAGTACCATGAAATTGGAAAACAAGCTTATGTTCTAAATCAAAGAAAGAGAGCTTGGTCTAAACTCCACTATTTACAAGACATAGTATCACAGACAACGTTAATGTTCTTTGATAATGTTCACAACAATTAGAAAATCGAAGTCATAATGAAACTGCAGCTAACTCACAATCTTCTGGCCCTAGGATGTACATTGTTGATGTGTGTATTCTGGAAGCCCCATCTGTTAGGAACCAGGCTTTATATACTGAATAATTGCTAAATTCCAAGGATACCAGGTGGCAGGGCAAATTAATTTAGAAAGAAATAAAAAAGTCATGGCGGAGGGAGCAGAAAAATTATAGGAGAAAGTTAATTCGGCATTTTCTGAATGTACTGAATGAGGACAGGAATAAATAGAGGAAGAAAACATGCAAAGAAGATGGAAGGCAGGAAAAGAAGGGAAACACTCATTGAGAGATGTTTATGGAGATATTTCTTGGACTACAAGAAATGAGAATGCAAAGGAAATAAAAAAAGGCTGAAGAAACTGTCACGAAAATTTCTATTTGAAAGTATTTATGCTCTCAGTAATTACTCAATCATATATTTGTAAAATCAATTCACAATGCCATGTATAAACCCAAACAAATTTAATCTTCTTCTTTGTGAATTGTTGAAAACAGTTCTAATGTGAAAAGAAGAGAGATGACGAAAGGAAGAAAGCCAGCGGAGGTATTTTAACTTCCCACGCTAGAGTGGCACATTCCCAGTTTTTCATGTGAGAAGCACTCACAGAAAACTAACCACATCAATACAAACACCACAACTGCTGCTATAAACAAAGGAAGCCTTCTGTGCAAGAAATCTCTGGCAAGAACACAGGGGACCATAAAGCTGCATTAAGGTTTCTTTAAAGAGCAGCTGGTGTCACATATGGTTCTGCTGCCCTAGTCCTCACATGCTCCCATTGTCATCAGTAGATGAGACAGAGGAGCTAGTTAGGTTAAACTAATTTCATTAAATCTTTGATTACTGTGATAGTCTTTTGGCTATATATATAAACAAAATAATCAAGCAGATTGTGTAAATTGAGAAGTAAATCTGTAATATATTGGTATAACTAGTGCAGAGGCCTATGACACCTATAAATTACAAGTCCACTACTCAGAAAATGATTATTAACTTGCCTTGAATCCAAACATAAACATACAAAAATTGTGAGATCAACAGCAGCACAAAATAATTTATTGACACTATGACATCATAGCGAAATGCAATATATAATTAGGTTATATTATTTCACCTAAGTACATGAGCAATGTGACCACCAAAAGGGCAAAGAAAGAGGTATGTAGGAGACACCCAAGTAAGAGAAAGTTATCAGGCCAGAAGCAAGATAAGCATGACTGACTCCAGCTAGGCAAGACATCCTGCTGAATGAATAAGGGTGACTAGCAAGATATTAAAAAAAAAAAAAAGAAAAGCCAAAAAGAAAAGCCCAAAGACAACAAGATTAAAGGTACCAGGAGCAGAGGAGACTCCGCTTTTTTGGGAGGCAGGCAAAGATGTCTCAATGCTGATCAACCCTAGCTAAGCCCAGGAAAGACAGTAGTCTTCTCTGCTAACAGACGTCAGCTCCATAAGTAATTCAGGATATAACTCTTAAAGACTAACAGTTTTGTATATGTAGTGATGATGTAATCATATTGCATAGCAACTAACAATGAAAATTAAGTGTGTCATTAACGAATTATTTTAGCAAAATTTCGTTTTGAAGTTTAAAACTGATCTATTTTACGGGTTTTCTAAATATTCCCATCACAGCAATCTCTACCGATCTATCTGACACATATATTCAGTTGTAACAATGTTGAAAAATGTGACTCAGTCTCCAGTTCTAAACCACCTGGGTTTAGGTTTTCTACAAACAATTGGGGGGGGGCGGATTTTGGGGTTTTTTTTGGAGGGGACACTTCAGAACATCAGAATCTCTCACCACACAGCATTTCTAGAATACCTGAGATGTCAACACAACCAAACACGCACAGCTTGCTGTCTGCCGGGACCCTCATGCCATTTTCCTTAGACCTGTTTCCCAACAGTTACGTTTTGGGTTGTACAATGGAAGAGCTCAGTCCATCTCAGATGCAGGACTTTGTATTTGTCCTTACTGAATTTCACTAGATTTCTGTTGTGCATTCCTTCAGCGTGCTGTCAAGCATATGAACGGTCTCCCCCAATTTCTTTTCATCTGTAAACTTGATGAGAGTGCATGCCTTATTCTCTTCTACGTCATTGATAAAGATATTACTGGTCTCTGAATAGACTGTAACACATTAATCACTACCCTCTAAGCCCTATCATCTTAATATTTTTCACCCACCTGTTTGTCTGCCTATTCAAACGGTAACATCAGAATGTAATGCAATAATATTGTGGCAGATAGTGTTAAAAGTCAAGGTAAATGACATCAGCTGTTCTTGTATCTTCTAAAAATGTATTAATTTTATCACAGAAGATAGTCACATTGGTAATGCATGATTTACCCTTGGTATGTCCATGCTGACTGATCCCTATCACCTCCTTTTCATGTGCCCAAAAATGTACTCCAAGAAGACTTGTTCCATGACTTTCCCAGGAATCAAAGTGAGATTGATCACCCTGTAGTTCCCTGGTTAGTTCTTCAGGCTTTTCTTGCACGTTTCGTATGTACCATTTGTTTTCCATTAGTCATCAGGAATCTCCCCTGATCTCCATGACACTTAAAAGATGAGAGAAAGCATCCTTGCATGGACATCAATTCTCTCAGCACACTCGAATCCAGCCTAACTGGGCCTATGGACTTCTATGGATTGAGTTCCCAGTAATCTCTAACCGAATCCTGCTTTTAATTCAGGTACTGCCCTGTGTCTCTTGTTCTCCTCACAGGAGATACCTCAGGAAAACAGTTTTGGTCTGATGTTTTAGCCTGGTTTCATTGTTCACTGATGCATCGTCTGTGTGTGTTCGACATACCAATTCCCTCCATAAATTTTCAAATTTGTTGTTAGTTTTTAACCAAATGTAACAAGTTTTATATACTATATATTTCAGAAACAAGGTAAAAGAGAGAAGCAAAAATTAATCCCCATAGCTAAAGAATGTACTTTCACTGTCTACATGACTACAGTACTAGTAACCAGGAAGTCTATTTTAAGAAGCTGACCCTTGAGTTTTCCTTTGAGTCCTCCACATATCACATAGGTACCAGAGGTGCAGGCATAAGAAATCAAACTTCAGGAATTCTGGTGCATATGAAAGAATTTCTTTGAACATATGAGATGAAGTCAGATGGATCATATATAAAACTATTTCTTTGTAATTAGTTCCCCATCCCATGTAAGGGAGTAGATCTTATTGCATGACCTTGTACTTCAAATTTTAAGGAGGTGGTTGGCTCACTGCACCATTTTTGCATGGCTTTTTTATTCCTATTTCTCATTTTCCTCTTCCACTGTACAATCATTCCTATGTTAGCAAAATAGTTAATAGTAATACTGTCTTTCTTCCTTAAAATGTCCTATTTTCCCAAGCAGCTTAGAACTGTCTTTTAGAAGTCCTCCTGCAGTGACTTTGTGTGATGCCAGCTTGATGAATTCTACTGCCTTAGCAATGGCATGTTTTGTTATTCTGTCTGCCTTTTATTGCCCAAGACATACTTCTGCTTTCCTTTTACTACTCAACTTTTTCTTCCTCAATAAGCCTTAGATTGAATACTCTCCTTTCCAATACCTGCATTATTGACTGGAATTTTAAGAATAAAGCATGTGGAATATTGCAGTTGACTTTTGAGACTTAGCTCCACCCCTACTAGAATGTATATTATTTTAATTAAAAGTTCAGTTTCTCTTCAGGCATGTGTAATGCTGTGTTCTCATCTGTAGGCACATTCTTTTCTGAACCCAAAAGATAGATATCGAACAGCAGATAAATATCTGGTTTGTTAGGTGCAGCTGAGAGTAGGTAAAAATACATGAACGACCACACTGATTCAGATCAAGGGCCTATCCAGGTCATGATTCTGTCTGCAACAGTGGCTGCAAGTGGACCCTAAGGAAGAAGAAAACCAGAGAAAAAATATACACATAAGTGATTTTCCTAGATTTTTACTATTCTCAGCTCAGGAGATGTCCTGATTGCTTGTCCCAATAGACGCTTCTTCCAAATGCTTGTGAAATCTGCCTTTGAACACCAACTCTCAGCATAGGTAACATCTTCTAACAAGTAGTTTCACAAAATTAGCGCTCATGACATGAACAACCTCCTATTTTGTTTTGGAGGATCCTAAGGGCTTAATCTGTAGCCCCTAATTCTTATTTTGGAAAAGACAGTAAATAATCAAATCCCCTTAAGTCTTGTCTTTTCATGCATAGGAGTCCCAGGCTGCTCAGTTGTTCTGCATATTCTTCATCAACCATGTTGCCCCCTCTGAACTGTTTACAGTTCTGATGTATCTCCTTTGAGACCAAGGACCCAGAACTAAATACTGTACTCAAGGGGATGGCAAACAATGGATTTTATCTAAGAGCATATGTATATTCTCTGTATTGTCTTCTGCTTCTTTCCCATTAAGTCTTATAAGTTCTTAACTAGGTGCAATATTTAAGGAGGGAAACAGTACAAAAACGGGGAAAGGACTGACATAAAGAGAATAACCAATGTATACCACACTGTAGCATATATCAGGTATATCCCCACGTCTGGGAAACTGTTCAGTAATTGTCACAGCAGCTTATAAGATATCTCTGCTTTTTGATAATTTTAATGTTCAGAGCCTAACAAGATCTAAAACAATTAAAATATCTATACTGATATCTGTATTTCAGGTAATTTTTAAATGCTATCAGTTCATAACTAGCCAGTGTTTATTTAGGTATTTCTCCCATGCCTAAATTATCCCATTGTGTTCTTTGATCTCTTCCTTGTATATTTGTCAAATGTGTCTAAAACTGGTCACCACCAGATACAGGATATTAGAATAGGTGGACAGCAAGTCAATCAGATGTGACATCTCGAAAATAGATATGCAAGTGCTGCAGGATGGCACATTTATTTACGCCTTCAGCATCTTCAGTTAATTAAAAGCACTTTGGAAAAAGGACCAGTCTGTACTAACTGCACTTTGCTTTCCTTCATCTCAAAGTAGATTTCCAGCTCTAGATTTTTTAATATCACTTTTATTCAGAATTGATGGAATATTAAAAAAAAAAATTCCTAGAAAATATGGGAAATAACCTGCTGTTGGAGGTTAATGTATATCACAGTTTTGGATAGCTTTCCTATCACAGCCTGAAGACTAGTCAAATGCAATCTTTCAAGAAGAGTACAAGAATGAACTTATAGGGCAAAATCTGAGGCACATTTTACCTGCCAGGAAAACATGAAAACCTGATGATCAAAGAAGAAACAACCAGTGAAGAGGCCCATAAAAGCCATTACTTCAGCTTATACTTTCAGCAAAACTTTTGAAAACACTTATGGCATTACTGATGAGATAATCCACCTTTGACATCAAGAATTTGAGCAATACTTAGGCTATCTAAATTTCCCCTACTTCATTGCTTGACATTAGTATTTTTGGACTTAGATGTTGGACTTAATGTCAAGAACTGCAATTCTTCAAACTTCCATGTGAAACTTATGTGCACGCTGCTTGCTTTTTTGAGGCAAAAGCAGACGTTCAGTAGAAGCTCAGAATATACTTTCCATACTTTCACAGAGAGGCTTACTCATTGCATATGCAGCAATAAAAAAACAAGTTAGAACTATTAAAGTGATACAGATTGTAACTGAGCATGTAGCAAAGGATGATATTTATCATTTTTCTGAAATAGACTCATCTGACTTGTTCTTATTCTTTTAAATCACACAGTCTGTATTCAATTTGAGAATTCTGCAAAGGGCCTAACAGTTATCATTGTAAGAATCTGAAATTAATATTTTTCATCACAGTCAAAACAATATTGCATACAGAACAGAAAGTTCGGAAATGGGAAAGGTACACTGAAAAACAAATAATACAGGAAATTAATGTAAGAATTCCCTTAATCAAGGTAAGATAAAAGCTGAGAAGATGAGAAGTTTAAAGAAGAAAAAACTGAAGCAAGTAACTGGCTTTTCAGATTCAAGAAACCAAATCTTGCCTCTGTGTTTAGCTTCTTCCAATCAAGTAATGCCAGCTTTGGAAAGTAATTCACCCTTTTGTATAGCTTTACATTATATGTATGTATACAGGCAGTTATGTGTGTGTGTATATATATATATATATCACACACAGATACATTTTTTAAATGCAGATCGAACACCAATTAAGGCTGTTGCTGAAAAATTACTACTATATTAATTGTTACTATATACCACACTCCTTTTGCCCAGAAGTACTGAATATTTTTCCATTAATGGAGGTGACCCTGTGTTAAAGTCCTTTTATGTAACAATTTTCCTGGAATAGTCCTGTGTTTTCATGTTGTGTCATAGGAGATTTTTTCCAGAATGTTTGCAATGTTTCAACTGGCACATTTCATTCAGCAAAAGAAACAAAAAAAGAATTATTCTGAACATGTCTGTAAGATCCTTGTTGGATCATGACCAGAACATTCCAAGCAAACATTATTATCCTTTTGACTTAAACAAGCATAAAAGTTCTGAGAAGCCTAACAATAAAAGTACTTCGAATAACAATGATAACAAAAGCACAGCAAGAAAGGAATGAGACATCTTAAAGAAGGAAAAGGTGATTATATTTAAAATCAAATCAACGTCCCTCACTCCCACTATTGTGTGCACATAGTCACAAGCACCAAGAACTGAAACACAAAGATGTGTATACCAAGGTGGTCAAAGGACCTTTGTTTTGGATACTCTGGAAAGCTGCAAGCAGATTTGCTGTCATCTTCATAACCTGTTAATCTAGATGCCAACAACACCTGCCATTCTTACAGCCCTTCTGCTTTTCATATTGTCATTCTGAGAGAATGACTGCTTATTCTGTCATTCAGTGCCCTGACATTCATACCAGTCTTAACATTTCATTGTATATTATCTATGACAAAAATCTCTCCAATGACTATTCAGGAAAGCTAGCCTACAGCTCTAGACTTGCAGCTTCTTGTTCACCCAGGTGGTAGAGCGTGGATGCATATAGCTAAGTCGACCACGCATTTGTTTCATATTAATGCACAAACTGCAAAGAAGATAAGCACTCAGAGATGAACCAAGGGCTTGCACTCTAACTAGATTATGGGTTATATACTGCAGCAGGATCCCTGGTGGTCAGAGATTTGAAATCCACATGCCTAAACTTTTTTCTCATAAGAACACATCTCAAAAGGTCAGAGGGATTTTAAATTCAATGCAGTTAACTGTATTAGAAAAGAAACTGGAATATTTAATATTTTAAATAGAGAAATCTCAAAGTAATTAGGTAAAAAATCATTACATCAAGGAGGGCATAAGAATATCTCTTCTTCAGCTTTTCTCTACTTACAGGAAGATGCTTGATGACAGTTCAGTGGCTCTCTAAGTCACCACTAACAATGCACTCTCCTTCCCTTCCCTGGAAAGGTACGTATGGCCAGGTTCTCCACTCCCTGCTCCTTTTTACAGTCTCAAAGAGTAAGCTTGATCTGCAGGCTCCAATCTCATTGCCCTTGCTCTCACTTTCTGGTGGCAGAAAAGGCCTTGGCTCTGTGTAAGCACTGCTCTGCAATAACAAAAACATCTCTGTGCTATCAACACTGTGTTCAGCACGAATCCAAAACATAGTCCCATACTAGCTGCTATGAAGAAAATTAACTCTATCCTAACCAAAACCAGCACAACTTCTTACCTAAAGAAATACATGGGGCCAAAGCACTGACATTGTTTACATGCAACCACTCCTTTAGAATTCACAGCTGGCTTCAGATGAAGGCTGAGTTGTGATAATCTGGTCTGGGATTCCATAAGAGCAATGAGGCCAAACCCCCTGCTTTCTCCACGGCTGAGCAGCTCAGATAAGAGCTTAATAACACAGACAAGCAGTCATCAAACCACAGACACACACATCTTTTAGGATTCAGTTGATTTCACTCACTGTGCAGTTTTGCCCTAGTATGCCTGGCTTTCAGAAAACTTACTTTAAAATATATGCTTGAAAACAGTGATCTCCAGGAGCAGCAGAGAGAGGGAAGACAATAGCAGAGAAGGAGAGAAGACCAGGGAGAAAAAAGGTCAATTTGGCCATTTAGCTACTGGTATTTTTCCATACTGATTAAATATGGGGAGATTACCAACTGGAATTATCTTTGTATAAGGCAGAGGGTGACACATGCTATTGCGTGTTGATAACAACAAACAAATTCAGACCGTCACATTTATAAGCATTTATGCAGAAATCTTTCATGACTGAGTACAATGCTGATGAAGGCGAGTTTAAATCTGAGAGTCTTTCCTGGTCATATGCCCTAACCTATCACAGAAAAAATGTATATTCACAGCTCTCTGTTTGTAACGATATTGCTTTTGTTCAAGCATTAATGGTAAAATATTTCACACTTATTATTTCAGTCTTGTGGCTACCACCAGAATCAATTATTTTAAATCTTGCCCATGCCTGGAACAACTTCAAAATAATCTTTTCCTCCACCTAGTAGCAGAGAGCTGCTACTACAGAGCAAGGTGAGAATTACAATAGCACAGAATCTTGTCACAGTGGTTTGTAATCCTTTTGCAAGACCCAGTGCAGGAAAGAGGTCAGAGCAGAGCTGAAAATGAAACGGGGACATTGTACTGCATAGGCTCTTAGAGAAGCCCCAAATTCAAAAGGACAAAAGCAGTAAGTATCCTTTCCCCCTCCCCGCCCCCCCCGCCCCCCAACCAGAATGAGCTTTCTGCATCATATCTGCAAGTTCAACAAAGGACTGGGATCAGGAAATTCTTTTTATATCTGACAGTTTCCTGTGTGTAGCTGCAATGAACAAAGATAAGGAATGCTGAAAGTCCACTCAGTCCACAGTTAGCTTGTCTCAGAAGGCTGAGAAACAGGACTGACTAGAAATCTAATTTCCAAAAAGTCCACAAGATTCTTCATTTCAAGACTCCAGGTCCGTATCAACTTGCTGCAATGAGAAAAGATGACAAATGCTAATAATAGTTTAACAGTATGAAGAGCAATACTTCACACGTTTTGACATGAACAATTCTCATTAATGGATCTTCTTTTATTGCTCTGTTAATATCCCATCTTATTGGATTCTCAACATTATTTTGGAACTTTGCATATTTACAGTTTGAGATAAGATTATGATCCTGTAATAGTGGTTTCAGAAAATTAGGCTTGTATATCACTACAAATTGCCAATCAAGTCAAAAGCTCTTGTTTTCCACAACTCATAAATATAGATGGCACTGCAAGATATAATAGAAAATGTGCTCTCCCCATTGTGGTTGGATTAGTTTATAATGCTAATTAGACTTCAAATTTTTATGTTTTTGCAAGGCGGAAATATTAACCTGAACACACAAATTAGTACTCACAGTAATATTTAGCTACCTGTTTTACTTAGAGGAAATTAATACGACATTAATGTGTATCCTAATGACTCAATGAATTCTAAAAGACAGAAAAAATAGATGCAAATATAAATTGCATAATGTTGGAAAAAGATGATGAAACTATCAGATAAAACAAGAGAACTAAAAAAATATAGAAATGGGAGCTGAATATAGAGGTATTGAGGTTTTAATAATATGGGTGTATTAAGCTTCCAAAGTACATTGGCAATCCAAAAGAGCAGGAAGAACACCATAAGAAAAATCAGAATATATCTGAAAATAACAAAAAAAATATGCACTTTTTACCTCCCTGTGAATTCTGTTCTTCTGTTTTGGGAGGAATCTGGACTAGTTAAAAATTTATTGTATTTTCCTCTATCGTGTTCC
>VZSC01014161.1:0-17414 GCA_013398225.1 Steatornis caripensis
TATCTCCCTCTCGGATCCAGTGATGCTGCGCATAAGAGCTATAAAAAGAAGAGGGCAAGAAGAGTCTTTCACAGACTTTGGGGAAGTAAGAAGATGGTCTCCCTGTAGCAGTCAGGAAAATTTTGAAGTCTCTTGTATATAGGAACCAGCCTGTTGGAAACCTCAAATCAGGCCCTGGAATATGTCACTGGCTACTATTTCATTAAGACTGTTGTAATGATAAGAATGACAAGGGAGTTCAGCAGTTTGTCTGTGGCACAAGAACAGCTCTCCTCAAGGAAACAGGTTAGTTTACTGCAAGAGTGGCTGGTAGACCTTATTTCTCATGTACCCAGAGGCACAAGAAATTCAAGAACTCACTTCCAGTCCTTTCAAGTGGTATTCAGGATGATGATCCCCAGCACTTACAGCCGTGGTGGAAGCCATGTAGTCAGAACAAATCTCTGCAAAGTCTCTTCCCATCACTCCATAGTACAGTCTGTAAAAGCGCAGCATCGCACCAAAATCTACGGAGTCGTCACACTTGGTTCTGGCCTAAAACAATAAAAGAGTACTCAGGTGATTCTGTTCTTGACCAAAATGCCAGACTAAATATCAACAAATTTTTTACTCCAGTTAGTTAGCTTCTGCTTCCTTCAAATTGCAGGTTTAATTTCATTTTCTTTTGCAGCAGCAGACACCCCCGTACTTGAAGTATCAATATGCTTGATGAAAGCAGGCTGTGAACTGCTTTTGGAGCCACAGCTACTCAGCTCTGTTACAGGAAGGCCCACCTGACACATTTTGTTACATAAAAGCACTTTGCTTAGGGTCTCATTATGCAGAACAATTAGGTATATTTCATTGTTTTGCAGAAGCAACAAGATCAGCCAAACCTCGATAAGGTGTACGATGCTAGTCAAAGAAACACTAGATTTCTGTAGCTGAAAGAGCCCACTGTCCTCCTGAATACAAATTCCTCAGAATAAAATGGCAGCAAGCGGTATTTAACCCCCTACACCTTAAAAACACCAACTCAACAGAGTCTGCAAAAATGTTAACACCTCTTGGCATCTCTCTGAGATTGTATGTGTTACAGGTCTTGGGAGACTGAAACCTGGCTCATAAGACTGGAGCTTCTCAACATTAAAAAGGACTCGTGATTTCTGCTGCAACAGGTCACAAAGTAAGAACAATTAAAATAGAGCTAACAAATTGTGTAGTTATATATTTAAAATACACTGGTGTATTTTATGTACTGTGGAATTTAGCTGGTTAAATAAAATACTTCAACAGAATAAAGCTTAACAGTATTGGTAACACAAGACTGTTAAGTTTCTGCCAAGAATTTTCCATGAGAGCTACATACTTTTGGGTTAATCAACTATACAATACATAGCAATAAATCTGACACTTAAAGGAACAGCTGATTTATGTATGTGCAGTATCTCCAATACCTCCAAGAAGTGTTGGACTTACAGCAGACGCATTATGTAGTTGACCTACATGTTCTTGAGGAATCCTTGGAATTCCTGGTTAGACGGCGCCTCAAACAGAGTCCAGCACAGTAGCTCTGACCGGGCTGCTAGTCAGACAGAAATCCTGGACAAATATAAAGAAAATTCAAATTCTACCCAGGCAAAAATTCTAGCTGGATTATGAGGTTAGGATGAGAGTCATCCGGACATACAGCACTGACTTGGCAATAGTCAAACTAAAACCAGGAGAACCCCCTAGCAACATTATAGCCCGGTAGAGCGGGAAACTGTAACTATCAGAAAGAATTATAATGTGGTTTTGATATGAATGTGCTTATCTATTTTTATCCTTTACGTCAAGCCTTTTTATGTCTCATGTCCTTCAGATACGTAAGTGAAGGACTGAGGATTAACTCAGCAGTTAAATTAGGGGATTAAATGAGTGAAAACAGTGGCTGTGTGAAGTTTAAGGTTTTTTCCCTTCCTCTCTTCACACCACAAACACAGGCTGTAAAATGACTAAATATCAAACTTCAGACCAACTATGCAGGTGGTTTCGTATGTTGAGGTATGTTGAGGTGGGTGGTGAACAGCCCAGCCTGTAGCAATTTCTCTGCAAACTAAAATCTATCAAATGGGAAATCGTAACAGTTGCCAATCCCAATTTTGCTGGAAGATACCTACCTAAAGAATAAATTAAATCCAAACATGGTAAACATTATGGCTAGATAACCCGTAATTCCAATTGCATAACTCAGTTTATAAATCAGGAAGAACAATTTGCAGACCAATCTATGGATAAGAGAAAAGGAAGACTGCTCAAAGCCTTGTGTATTTTGCAGAATGGCACAAAGTGCCACATATATAGCTTCTACAGAAGTATTAATATAAATTCAATAGAAGTGTTACACTTCTATATTTCTCCCTTACTTAAAGGTGGATAAAAATGTTTAATACAGACAAAAGTACAGGGAAAAAACCCCAACCTTTTTGTTGTGCTTCATTCTTCACAAGAAATGATAATTGTGAGCAGATTGGTAGCATAATCAAAACTAACCGCAGGCAATTGTAAAGGAGGGAGACATAGGCCAGAACAGGACCAGAACAGGTAAAAAACCACTGAGGTATGTTAGATATAGTCAAGTCAGTACACTACCAATGAAATCTACCTAAAGTACTTAGAAGTTAGCAGAAGCAATCTCTGAATGATTAATAATTGTCTTCATGAGCCCAGGGTGGAGAGGCGGAGTTTCAGAAGACTGAAGGAAGAAGAATACAGATCTCTCTTTAAGGAGGCAGAGGGGGCTCTAAGGAATAAATACAGACTATTTGGTATATATACCAAATCGAGCTCTTCAGGTTCAGTAACGCCTGGGATCACTGCTAAAGGTAAGAGTCTGCAGAATGAAAAACCAAGACGGAACTGATGGAATGAGTTTAATTTTAACTCTTGTTTAATTCTTTTTCATTTGCATGCCATGTTTGATAAACACTGGTTTAGAGGAACTTATTCATATTGCAGTTGGGAGATTCCTTCAAATTCAACTGCTAATGACCCTCTTTGTAATCTGTGAAGATTTGTTCCAGGGAAATTCTTATTTACTCTTTTCCTTCTACAGATGTCCTTTAAGAAACAATACTGAAACCCCCAAAATCAAGGCAAAACCAACAAAAAAGGACATCGTGTTGTGTTCTTCCCAAGAGAGGCTTGTGGGTTGCTCTGAAAGTGATGTAACTGGTAATAACTGAGAGCATTCCCCACATGGACAGGGATCTCCACCAGCCAAGTCTGATGGTGAAATAAAGAGGAACAACACACAGCTGCAGCAGTGTGACTAACTGTTGGCAAAATTGAGACAGTCAATTCAAAGTAATGACATCCTATGTTTCCATTTTGCATAGTTAGATTTGATTAACAGATTGCAAAACTGTAAAACTTACACAAAAAAATGTGACTTGTACAGCATCAGGAGAGCCTTTGGCCCTAGAATAACGATGTTGGTCTGCCTTGCACCCTGTAAATAATTAGTAATCCCGGTGTAGTAAATGGTTGTAACACTGAGATACAACTCGTTAGACCCCCACATCCTATCCTCAAAAACCTAAACTGTCTATTGATAGAATTAATGCTACTGAAAAAAAATCATTAAAATTTGTTTTCTAACTAGAATTATATATGGCGACTGCAGGGCTAAAGCTTTGGGAGCAAGTTTTCTGAAATCAGTGGAGGCAGTTTGGCCTTTGAGACTTACAGATGCTCTTACAAACTTTCAGAAAGGCACATTTGGCTGCACTGATTTGGGATGCCGCGCAGTTTCGTAACCGCGCTACTGAAAGTTTTTCTTAAAACCTCTTTGTACAGCACAACAAAATGCTGTGGCTTAAACTTTCAAACCTTTTTTCTCAATGAAATTATACCAAACTTAACATGTATGTTTNACATTGAAGTTTGTTTTCTAACTAGAATTATATATGGTGACTGCAGGGCTAAAGCTTTGGGAGCAAGTTTTCTGAAATCAGTGGAGGCAGTTTGGCCTTTGAGACTTACAGATGCTCTTACAAACTTTCAGAAAGGCACATTTGGCTGCACTGATTTGGGATGCCGCGCAGTTTCGTAACCGCGCTACTGAAAGTTTTTCTTAAAACCTCTTTGTACAGCACAACAAAATGCTGTGGCTTAAACTTTCAAACCTTTTTTCTCAATGAAATTATACCAAACTTAACATGTATGTTTGCTTGAATTGCCCACAGTGATGAAATATTCTACTTCTTTTCCAAAAAGCAAATATTTGAAAGCCACTGAAGAGCCAAAAGCCCTGTAATGTCAGTTCTCTCCATGATCACATTAATAAACCATGGATTTGGGATAGTGCAAGCCGGTGATGACAAAGATAAAGCAAGACTTACTTTAATATGTGTTTGTAGAGTTAGCTTTACGGAAAGGTTACTAAAAATAAAAAAAATCTGAGGGGAAATGGTTTTGAAATTTATGTTTGTTTTGGGGTGGGGGGATTTTTTAAAAGCAAACAAAAAGCACAATCCATCTAGAGTAAAAAACTATTTCTATGGAAGATGAATCTCCTTCCTTAACTCAAAAAGTAGAATTCTGAAGGAATGTGTGTTACTCCCTGTGAAACCTAACGCAGTTTTGCCACAGATTTCAACTGAAGCAGGACTGGATTCTTCTTCTCCTAAGAAAAAGGAGAAACTCTTAAAAAAATCCCCCAAGCCCCAGAAAGCACGCAACTATTGAGCAAACTGGTATTTCACAATGTAAGTTTAAATAAATTAACAGATAGAAACACTTGTAAAAAGATAATGACACGGCATCATTCGATCACATCAGTCTCATGCATTTCTCCACCCTGCAGCTCTGGCTTTACAGGACCACAGTCTGCTGCTTGTGAGCATAAAAGCGACAGAGCGACAGAGCTCCTTCCGTGCCACGCTGCCCTTCTGGCATGCCACAGGTCAGTGGTCCCTACACACTGCTGATTGCGGAGGCTGAGGTCTCCTGGTCTTCACTGGAGGCCACCAAAGGCTCCCTGTTGCCTGCCTGCCTCGCTGCTGTCCAACGTGATCCTTCTCCAGTATGCTTACATACTGTTGGTTGCTTGTTTTTCAGTAGACTGAAAGTAAAGTCTGAATTTAAGTGGCAAACCCAAAACTGATCAGGCACATATCTTCAGTAAAGTCGCTACTTTTTAATACAAATCTATAACCGAACTTTGTTATGTTAGCTGCAAAATGAAATGCTACTTAATTATAAAATGGTATCGCAACCTTCTCTTGGGTGAAGCTGTTATCAGATCAATTGGTATATATTGTTTGCAGTAATTGCATGAAATTTCCTTACTGATTTTTTTTTTGTCTTCCAGATTGTTAGTTTTAATACTATTCGCCTCTACATGAAATGCATGAACCCTTTGTCATGTAAATGAGGACAAAGATAGGAATTGAGTCATACAGATGAAAACCCCAGTATTGATTTATTATTAATACTGGAAGGTCACCATCTGAATAATTCCATAAAATAATACATCTGCATTGCTGCTAAATGGGAGCTTAACATCTGGATCATATTATTCCAAATTTTCCTCATCCACCCATCATAGCAGGAGGAATTTCCTGACAAATCAGATTGCTGCCCAAAGGTAAAATGTTTTTCTCATTACCATACTTTAAATGAGCTCAAAAAGACCTAGAATTGAAGTCAGCATCAGCGTCACAGACAACTTTCCCATTTTCTAATTATGCAGATTAAATAGGTCATACAAGCACCAATTGAAAACTGTCCATCTGTCCTCTGCTTCCCTCACAACGTTCCCCCTACTCTGAGTCAGAATGCCTATCACCAGCAAATTCAATAAAACAGAATTATTCCACTATCCTTTCCATCTCCTAGCATATGGTGAAAACTGCATGCATAAAGAAAATAATTGTATAATAATTAGATTTATTGTGACAGACTGACCTTACCAGAACTCATTAACTCGGCAATGCAAGCTAACTGGCTCTCTAAAAACCTAGTTTCTTTTGATGTAGACATATTCAAATACTCAAAAACATATGCATGAAAGAAATAATAAATCAGCTGTTTGGGGTTTTTCAAGGTTTAAATTAATGCGCTTATAAATTGGCAGGAATTTCTATATTAAGTAAATCAACCACCTTATTTTCAAGATTTGCCTCATTACTTAGGTATAGAAATCAATGCCGTCATAACTGTACTGCTTCGTTTCTCAACTATACTCCAAAGTAAGTTCTCATTACGTGACTGCCACGTGATACAAGATATATAACCAGCAAAATGTGCAACCAGCTATGGGACCAGAAGGAAGCCTTTTGTGTTGAGATTGTTCTGAGACTGTGACAAATCTGCCTTTTTGTATCTATCTCAGACATTTTAAGATTTCTATTATGCCAGGGGAGAACGATTTTGTCCACATATATCATATTTATTTAATTTTCGTCAATGGACAGCTTCCAACAGCAGGCAAATTGCATCATAAGAATCAGCTAAGTACCTGCTAGTCAGAATTTTCTTTGGGGAAAAAAAAGTCAGAACACTAACAAGCTTTTCCCTTCCTTCCTCATTTGATATGCTAGACTCCTACCTTTAGGTTGGGAAAAAACGGACAGGATAGGCTAGGACAGGATAGGAATGGTTTTTCAAGGATGGTTATTCTCCGACTAGCATTCTTCATTGCCACCCCACATCCCAGAGCACGTAATACAGCTGCAGGCACGTAACTGCCTCCCCCTTACTGAATTAGAGGAGCACAAAACTTGTGAGCGAAGTGGAGAAATGAGAGCATTATCTGAACACAGATTCAAACCTACTGAAAATCAGGTTTTTACAATGTGAGTTAGCAGAACACAGGCTCCGTATTCATTTTTGAAAGTGTCAAATAACAATAACAGAATTCTCAAAAGTAACTGAGAAACAATAATTTTCTCTACTCTGCTTCCTCATCATACAGGAGTTAACCCCAAACCATCAGCTATCATCTAGAAGAAAAAACACAATTGCCAGAGTGGCCTACATTTTATTTCAGACCAATACTTCCTAGAAAAACCTCTTAATTTCTCCCCCACCCCCTCTGTGCTGGGACCACACCCCTGTTACTTTATATGTAGCCATCTGGTGAAGGGCAATGTCTTCCCTCTTGCCAAAACGATCCGCAGCTGAGTCCTGCTTGCTTTGCTGCAGCTTTTTTGCTCTTGCCTCTTTGAAATAGGAGCCTCCCCCAGCATGCTTTTTTTCCCCCCTTTTTTTTTTCTTTTTTTTTTTTCCCCAGGAGATATTTTACATTCGATAAGCCTGGATAAGGCTCTTTTGGAAGCTGTGTGTTGTTGCTGTTTCTCTTGCATCTAGTAAGTAGTTACTGCTTTTTACTTTTCGTTCCTTTTGAGGAAGCTAATGAATGCCCTTCCCATGTAGGGCTGATTTTGTGCTCCCTTTGACCTTGATTTCCGTTTTCTTTCAAAAAGAGACCAAACTCTTCTTTTTCACACGTTTGCAAAGCACTTTCAGGGAAAGGGAGGTAGTCAGTCACTACAATCCTTTGCTTTATTTCTACTAATGGGACTGTGCAATTCTCTGTGAGCTCTTACTATGTCTGAGAATAATAGCATAAGTATCCAGAGCAGGGACCTGTACATGCAAACATGCACACTGACCTCAAAGAATCAGACAGAAAAGTTTGTCAGCTGACGCTGCCTTCCAAGCCGTGACATGCAATGAAGGGCTGGCTACTTGTTTCGTTGAACTCTTGGGACAGAAAATAGAAAAGACAGCAGGTTTTGATCAGAGAAAAAGAGCTTTAGGTTTATCCCTCCCCTTGAAAATCACGTTCTACTTCTTTGTCTGAGTTCCCTTCTCATTCGCTCCTAAAGATGCAAGCATGTTGTTACAAGCAGGGGAAAGTGTTTGGTTTCTTCTTTTCAGTATTAGCCACTGCTGTGCATAACCTATATGGGAAATATACAGGCATAAACCGAACAGTCAAAAGCTGGCAAGTAAAAGAAATGCATCAGCAAGCAGAAGTAGAAGGCTNAAAGTGTTTGGTTTCTTCTCTTCAGTATTAGCCACTGCTGTGCATAACCTATATGGGAAATATACAGGCATAAACCGAACAGTCAAAAGCTGGCAAGTAAAAGAAATGCATCAGCAAGCAGAAGTAGAAGGCTGTTTTCTTTTTAAGGAGCATGTGGTTGTTTTTCAAATTTTGACTTATTTAAATGTTTCCTACCAAATCAAACAAAAATGATACGCACATGAACGCAAGCGTAATAACTGCCACCTGGAAGAACTGTAACACAGAAGTCTAGACCTGCCTGTACTTAGGGGAGCAGTAGATGTTTTTGTTGTTGCTTACTTTAATGTCAAACAGACAATTTCCTGTATGCATTAACTAAGTTGTTGAAATCCTAAATGTGCTGCTCCTAAATCAGGTGGTTGCCTTATCTGATGCAACCGTGTATACTAGTTATTCTTCATCTATCTTGTGTAAGGATCCCATTGCATTCGACTTTAGACCTTAATGTTTGTCCCATTTTTTAGTCTTCAAAGTACCGTGGATCAGATTTTGGCAGTTACTTCACTGGTGGAAATTTGTAACTTTACTGCATGACGTGATTTTAAAGCAAGCAAGCTACTGCAACGAGATCAGCAGTGCGTTTAAAAACTATACAGAAGTATCTAGGTATGAAACATGAGGCCAGTTATAACTTAGTACATAAACTTGTAAGTTGTTTCAGTGACAAACAGTCTCAAGTTACCTGACATGGAATAAATGCAGTAAACCACCTATGGACGGAGACCCACTGTGAGTAGTGTTCGCTCCTACAAGGTAACTTCATACATAGATAGGTGATATGTGTGAGAATATATTGCTCTCCCAACTAAACAGAGCGTGAAGTGTACCTACCAGAACTCAGTACAAAGTGAACTTCAGCTTGTGGTGCTACTATTTTTACTCAGAGAGGCTATGCTTCAGTTCCTCTTTTACTGGAGGAGGCCTCACTGCTGCCGCACAGCTATGCAATGAAGATTGAGGTCTCAATGTGTTTCTGGCGCACATGTTTTGTTTATTTTAAAATGCACTGTAAAAACCATCACAAAGTGTTATTAAAGCTCTGTGATGGTTGTAGTTGTACTGGAGCCTCCCTAAATTAGACTAAATGCATTTAAAGGTATATTTTTTCCACACTGGCTATGTCACTTTGTAGGTGTGACTGGGTCCTGTAAACTAACAGTTGAGAATGCAGCTTCGATTGCTGAACAGTAAGTTACACAAGTAATAGGAGTGTAACAAGTGTAGGCTATTGGCATTTTTAACAGAGGTTTAGTCAACATAGTACGCATTAACTAACTTTAACTACTGTGAAGGAGGATAATGCCAAAGCAATGCCGAGCACTTGCTTCTGAGACTCCCACAGGCTGTCCCAGGCAGACCAGGACCTTCCCAGCTGGTCATCGTTGTATACATACTTAGAGTTCAAGTGTGTTTCTGCGCTGATTTGGTACCAGTCTCTTTTTTTCATGGCAAAGAAAGACGTGGACAGTCTGAGTGAGTTCAGTCACTTCAGTGTTGTGTTCTTTATTCTAGATGTCTGAAGTCATAGAATCATTTGGGTTTGAAAAGACCTTTAAGATCATCAAGTCCAACCGTTAACACTACCAAGTCCACCACTAAACCATGTCCCTAAGCACCACAAAAGTGATAGGAAAGAAATACGTGAAAAGCTCTGAACTGAGATGCTAACATGAACATAAAATGATTGAATCGTACGGCAGAACTGGTCTAGAAGACAAAGAGAATATAATGATAAAGTAGTATCGTATATGATTATATTATACATGCTCAGGTACTGTGTGCACTCAGGGTTAGGAGCGTGTGTTTGTAAAGGTAGAGAGTGATGTGAAGCTAAGCTTCTCAATGAGCTGTGCTGCCTGTGACTTCATTAGACACTTTACCTGTATAAATGTCACCGTGACGAACACGTCATCACTGTTCCTAACTCTGTAGAGTACAGCTGAAGAGCTTGTTTCACCACCTCTGTATTGCAATTTGATGCCACTGTGAAACTCCACCAACAGTAAAGCTGTCATAGATCAGGCTGGTTTTATATCCCTTACTAAAACAATTTCTGTAAATCGTATGAAGATTTCATTCTTTAGTGTTTAACAGCCCTGTCAGTCAGAGGGTATGATGCTTCAGAGTCTGAGGAGCCATGGGATAAAGTATTGATCATGACAGTTACAAAAAAATGGATTTCAATTTGCAGATGGCTTAGCACACTCATCAGCTGATGAAGAAGGAAAAGCTAAGAAACTGCCTGTGTGCTTAAAATTCTGCCTGTCTGAAATATCTATGTAATCCCCATCACATGTTTAACGCTTACTTAAAACTCACATTGCTTTTTAAGGACCGGCCCTTTCTGAGATACCTAACTTTTTTTAAACTACTGAATGGGGAGGTCAGGGGTGGAAGTCATATCACTCTGTTTTTCTCAGGTTTGCAGAGAAGTCTGTAATAGGAGAAAGGAAGTGAGCTGAAGCACCATAAGCCCCAGTTTTAGCACCTTAACCACAAGACAAGCTTTCTCTCTAATTAGGCATGTGCATAAGTAACTTGATAAATAGGGGCCTTGGATTCTCTCCGTAAACCCTCTGTAGCATTACTTCAGCTAGATAAGGGTGGTGACTTTGTTCTCCTACCTAGTCCATTATTAGACAGTTGTTTGAGAACTCAAGGCCTTTTCTTTTGCAACCTGCTCTAGGCTAACCTGCTTTAGCAGGGGGGTTGGACTAGATGATCTCTAGAGGTCCCTTCCAACCCCTACCATTCTATGATTCTATGATTCTTTAAAAACTTTAACCTGCTAAAGGCTGACCACAACATCGGTATGCATACACAGAAAATAAAACACAAGTTATTTTTATTTCCTACATACAAGCTATTCTCTACCTGACCAAAAGCCATGGCTCGCTGCTTTCCACAGAGGCTCAGTTGTCTTGTCAGATGTAAATTCTTAAGAGTATGTCATGACTGCTAACTGTTACCCAAGAAAGATAATGTCTTAACCACTACAGCTCCAAAACTGCTGTCTTTCTGACAACCTATTCGCATTGTGCAATCAAGGGTCTTTGCTTCCACTGAACGAGCACAATCCAGGCAACAACCAAGGTTGCGATGAGAACAAGAACCATATCCATATGCATTGATTCACAGCTGTGGTGCTTTGCATCCATCTTCCAATGTTGCAACCTGAAAAGAAAATATGTGTGCTATTAAAAAAAAAAAAGTCTGGAGTGATTTGTTATACCTAGAGGTGACAGTAAGCCTGTGTATGAGAGAGACTTTGTGAAGAAATGGGTTAGTGTTTTTATGCATGAAGATATAAGGTAACAAACTAGATGAGAATAATTGGTCTTTGTAACTGGAGCTATTATCCTGAAAAAGGAAATGTAGAGTAAAATAAGGGGCAGAGAATTGTCCTTTTTTCTTTTCTTTTTCTAGTAACTCAGTTCTGAACATAAATATAGCCACAAATACATAGTGCCTATGAATTTTAAGCAGACGTTTCATAATTGCAGGTCCGAGCTGTGTGTAATCTTTTAGCCCAAGGTAAATGCAAACTCAGAATAGGGCTTAAGCCCCTGTTTCAGCTTCCTTCCCTATAAATTGAGAATTGTAGCTGATATTTATCTTCCTTTTAGAGTTAACAAGAGTTTCCTTGAGCACCTAATAAAGGAGGGAATTGTCTTAGAGCTATAAATCAACCTCCTTCCTAACTAAAGCTGAGCTTCTGTGTTAAATTGGAGCTTCATGCTCCTGTAGTAAATATCTTGATCTTCATCTGAGCTTGACTCAAATTAACCTGGATGTTAGTTTTCTTCTGACCTGGAGCTTTCCGAGCCTACATTTCAGGAGTCAACAGCACCTCCTGGCTTCTGGATCTGTGTATGCACCGAGTGCACCCCAGCTACACCCTGAAATGAAGCGAAAGAGAGAGACACGCACTGTCTCCCTTCCCCTTCCGTGCTCTGGTCCCTGTGGGGAGAAACACCACGCGTATGGACTGGAAGGAAGCTGCAGCATGTTCTATTGGATGTCTGCCTGGCATGATTCTTGGATCAAGACCTTGTGTCATGGTGGCTGATGGGCAGCAGCCAGTCTGTTCAGACACAGCTGGTGTTAAACCAGTTGGGATCCACATTTGAGTAAGGAATGACACAAAAGCCCAGAGTCATTCTTTGCTACTCTTACTTGCTATCCCAGGTTAGCCAAACTTTGAATCCAATTAAAACTTTTAACTTTGTAGAAATCTGAATATAGGTTTAGAATGTGGTTCTTTCCCATCTCTTCTGAAGAAGCAAAAGTGCAACAGTAGCCACGCTTTTTTCCATTTCAAAAGAAATGGCAATGTGATGCTGCGCTCAGATGCCACAGCACTGAAGTGAGTACTGATACCAGTGTCAAACATGTCTTTCTTCCCAGCTTTATGCAAGTACCACAGAGTACCACATCGTCTTTTCTGACAGCATGCTTGTGTTGGGTATCTCTAAGGAGCCCATCAGTGCGATGCATTTGGTGTCCCTCAGGCCACAACCAAGAGTGGCCGCTTACAGGCAGTGCATCAGTGCTGGCCACACTGGCGGGGCAAGTATGCCGCTGGAGGTAGCGTCATTAATGTGCATTCTAAGAAAAGGGAAGGTGGCAACAGTGAGATAACAAGTTTTTCCTCTCACCCCCTCCTCAAGCGGGCATTAAAATGATGGTGAAAGGACCATCGCGTTGTATTAGACTTGCAAGGAGAGGAAGCGCTATATTTATTATACCTAAAGGAAAGCATGGTGCTACAACAGCAATCTCTAATGATCGCTGTAAAGCTGTTCTCTATTTCGTTTTGCTGAGGAATTGATTAAACTGACAGAATAAAAAGTTCCAGTAAAACTTTTCAAGAACAGAAAATTCTTTACTAACTACACTTCTGTGAACAAAATGTTAGAGGTTTCTGGTATCGCTGTAAATGTACAATTTGTTTAAGAAAACATTTGCAAGCAATATGTAAATGAACATACTTCCATTGTTTCTCTGTTGATAATAAATCATTTTCCTGAAACACATTCAAAACAAATATTATAACTTCACGGTGAGCAACAGCCAGATGGGTTTTCTTCTCTTAACCCTCACCACTCCTTCTGTCCTGTGAGTTGCTGGACGTGTCAGCACGTTCCCTCTGCCCCTCTCACCTGGGAGCTGCTTAGAAACCTGCAGCTACGCCGAGGATGGCGGTAACACAATTTTGATGGCTGTGATGTATGATGGGTGCAGCTAACGAATTCCCCTCAACGGGGATGATGGTGTACTCTAGAGACTTAAAGTTACAGCGTAACTTCAGCCAAAAGGGAACTTGACAGTTAGCTGGACCAACCTCCAGTGCAAAATGGAGTGAAGGACACTAGGTTGCTTAGGGCTGAGTTATTAATATCTCTGTGGATGGATATTTCACTGCCACTCTGGGCCTCCCCTGGCAGTGAATTCTCTTTTTCTTCTTCAGTACCTGGGCACAAAATCACTGCAACAGAATCAGCAAGCTGAAGTTCAAATGAAGTGTCTCCTAGACTTACCAAAGGGGTCTAGGTCTAATCTTTCAGCTGCTCTAATTAGGCAGCTGTAAAGGTGCACTGTAAAGCCCGTGGCATAGCTCACACAAAAAAGGCTGAAAAGGGGAACTCAAGAGAATTCAATGAAGTCTAAAGGTAGTACTTTTGCTTCCAAACTGGGTTTTATCAGAAAACATCGTTATCAAAGACAGTGTTTAGATCTTGGTTTTACTTCAAAATCTTCCTATTCTGAATATGTCTTTAAATTTACTATAAAAATGCTGAAACTCCAGGGGATATTCTTTTCTGATTTTTATGAATGTGCGCTGGTTTTCAGTTGAAATGTCCATGTTTGGTGGTGGCTGTTGTTAATATAACTGAAAGTGTCAAGGTGCCACATCATGTTGGTTTTTGCCATGTACATCTTAGCCCTGTGAGTGATACGTCCTTGTGTTTTGCTCTGAGTACTGAGGGATGTACTACGGTTTTACTATCTGCCTCAAGTAACTATGTGGCACTTTGTACTTGTCTAAGGGAGAAACAGGGAATGCAAGTCACCATTCACTTGGGGTAAGACGTATACTTTTAGAAGAATTTAAGTACCAAAAGATACAGCTGCACCTAGCAGAAACTTTGAACCCCTCTAGATGCCCAGCTGCCACTCTCTGCCTCCTCAGCTCCTCCCGCTCTTTCTGTCAGAAAAAGTAGGAGGCCAGTGGGTCCTCATCTTTCATCTTTGGAGGCCATGAGGATGGAATTGAGGGAATAAGGGGCGGGGGGAAAGCAAAGAGAATGGTCTTCACTATACTTCTGCAGAGTCAAGTAAAGGTGTTGACAGTCTAGTCTTAGTCAGCAAATACCATAAAATGGAGACTTGCTTTTGTAGTTCCAATGTATGCTAATATACCTTTACGCAAGTACTAGACTACACATCTGCAGACTCTAATCTCATTACAGCCAAATCAAATTGCAACAATTACGTTCTATAGCTCAAAGTAGAGATGTTTCAATTCACGCTGCATTATTTATTTGTTTACCAGCTAACAAGTAACAGAGAACTTGCAGATTCTGAAAATGCGTTCGTATCTTGCTAATTAAACTTGATTTCTGTTGTTACTATGCAATAAAACTGGAAATACGTTTTGGATAGTTTAGACCCCACTTTTCTCAACATTGTACATGGTAAGATTTTGACTCTGTAGCAAGCTAGGGACCAGTTAAGAGGAAGGCTATTGGGCCTTAAAAATAAAATGAGTTTTATTTCAAAGACAGCAGACCATTTGCTAGTATTTAATCATATTCTATTAGCATACTTATTCCCAGCTTCTTCAAGTGAAGAACTTGTACAACACACTGATTTATATCCACACCCTGCCCCCATACTGATAATGACACTTTTGCTTTAAGTGTCAGCCTATCTGTGCCAGAATTTGGATGTGGCAGTGGTTAAAAAATGGAAACAAAATTACAGCCCACACAGGGTTTTTAACTTTATTTTGGATCCTGCACAGCCAAATGAATCCTTACATCTCCAGACTTCTCTTCTTAAACTCTGATTGCTCTTCTCCCCTTTGCCATTCTCCCCCATTGCCACGGCAGTGGCAATGCCTTGGTGATGAGGGCTGCCCTTTACTGTGGGGCTGTGCTGCATGAGGCAAAGACCAGAGCAGCTGGTGAAGGGTTGTCACGACAAAGCTGCTAGGAAGGGCTTTGTCTGTAGGCTGAAGGAGTGGGCGAGAGGGATAAGGGAAGTACCATGAGATGCTGCTGTCTGGGTGCTGCAGTTCATGGCACAGGGTTTGGGAGAATGAAGAACAATAGCGGCCTATACAAGGAAGCACGGTGGAGTATGTTGATGGTGGCCATGGAGAAATAGAATGAGTAGAGGCAAATACTATACGGCAGCATGGTGATGTGTGTGCAGCAGTGGGCACCAGGCACAGACTAACCTGGGCCGTGAAGGTTGGGTACACAGCACAGAGGAAAGCATCACGGGCTGTGGCATGGCATGGGAACAAGGGGGAGAGTATTGTGGGTGCTGGCAATGTGGAGAGGACAATGAAGCCCTGTTTTAATGTGTAGACAGACAGGTGTCTGAAAGTTATATTTGGACCCCAGGAAAAGGGCAATTAAAGGTTTTGGATCCAGCTAGACTGTAACATCGGCGTGCGATGGATGATTGGTGAATGTATGGTCACAGGAATGACCTTTCCTTTGCCAGTGTCCCCTCATTAGTGTCAAGTTGTGACCTGGCCAAAGAAGTATTTGCTGTAAGTGTTAACTAAACTCCCGCCTAAACACAGCATCCATCAGCAGCAGACAGGGATAAAGATTATATGCCATTTGTCCAGTCAGAGCCTCTCTTCTGGCTGCTGGGTAAAAAGTACTTGCTAGTGAGGTGTAAAGTAATGTTATCCACCTAAAACTGGAAAGGACAGGACAAGAAAATAATACTGGCGTAACAGGATGGGCAGAATGGCTTTTATATGAGTAGAAGAACTTCTTTCTTGTGACGGTCCAGATAAATCCCTGTTTATTTACACTGGGTTGAAATAAAAACAGATGAGCAGATGCCCTGATTTATGCTTTAACTTCCTCAGTTGGATGACTGAGATTTGGGGGTTTTTTAATCTTCAAAGAAGTAATTTCTCCAAATACACCTGCATTGCTCATTATCATTGATCTCATCTTTATTGCAGTGTTGTACTAATTTTCCAGGATTTATTGTGTCCTGTTTTAAACTAGATTGCAAGGTTGTTGGGGGAAGGCCTATGTCTTCTTAGGTATGCTTTAGCCACTAAGTACCCAAAAATTGTGCCTGGGCTTTTCGGTACTACTACAGATCTAATGAAGACTAATGATGATTAATGCACAGAGTTGTACAGAGAGCTGTCATCTCACCCTGTGCCAGCTGTCGTAAAATCCTGCAAAAGCTGTATGAGGGCAGGAGAAGGTTGAAAGTTTCTCGATGGCTCCATTTGCTAAGAGGGAAGGAAAAAGGCATAGAGGCGAACAAGGGCCTGACAGCCTTGCTCCCCAGGAGTGNCGCACACGGCTGCAGCTAGATAACCCTCAGCACAGCCCCCTGCACCTCACACCACCACTCAGCCCCTCTCCAGCCACTTCTTCTCCTCCCTCCAGCCCTGCTGCTGTGATTCCAGGACCTGCGCCATGGCCGTGGCGGTAACCATGCTCCCAGCCACGGGTGGGAAGGAAGATGCCACNTGAGGGCAGGAAAAGGTTGAAAGTTTCTCGATGGCTCCATTTGCTAAGAGGGAAGGAAAAAGGCATAGAGGCGAACAAGGGCCTGACAGCCTTGCTCCCCAGGAGTGGACAGGCAGAGAGGGGCCTGGCCCAGCTCAGCTGGGCTGGTAGAGGCGACCGATGCCAAGCCACTGGGCTGGGAAGCACAAATGCCCCTGTATTTTGGGGCAGGGGTGCTGGGTTTAGGTTGAAGTGTGGGTTTGTCTCTGCCCATTCCCGTGGAGGCCTGGGGAGCACTTGGGCATCCNGCCCACGGCCCATAGGCGGTAGCGGTGGTGCTGGCAGGTGGCTATTTGGTAGCAGCGTGGCAGGGGGTGCGCAGAGCACCAAGATGCCAGTAGTGGAGCAGGCAGTGCCAGAGCCGGCTTGGCTTTGCATACCAGTGGAAGAGTTATACAAAATGGCTGGGGTTGTTCTCNTTGGGGCAGGGGTGCTGGGTTTAGGTTGAAGTGTGGGTTTGTCTCTGCCCATTCCCGTGGAGGCCTGGGGAGCACTTGGGCATCCCCCGAGGTCCCTTGTGGTCTGCGTGGCCAACACCACATCTTACGCACACACCTGTATACACCCCCCCCCCC
>VZSC01014161.1:17454-34354 GCA_013398225.1 Steatornis caripensis
GTGGAAGAGTTATACAAAATGGCTGGGGTTGTTCTCACTCTGAGGTTTTACTGGTATCGCTGTCACTGGTCTGGAGCTGAGCAGTAGCACTGCTCTGGGCTGGCCTCAGGAGTGGACAAGGCAGCAGACCACTCTGTCTGCCCTGATGCCTGGCTGGGCGTGCATGGTCCAGACTGCTGCCATGGGCCATCGGTCTCTCCCGCCTCCGCTACCTGTGTTAAACATGAGAGAGGACGCATGTGTCTTTGTTAAATACTCTCCATTGGGTTTGCTTTGTGCGGCTGTGAGGCAGTGACTTTTCTTGAGTTCCCTTGAGCAGGCTGCTCGAAGCCTCCCAAGGCAGCAGATGATCAAACTTTATTATTGTTTGTTGGTGCCAGATAATTACTTAATTTTGTTCTCTGCTGCACGAGACACCGAAATGGAGGTGGTATGCGGTCTCCTGGCCCTTTATCAGTCTGATATTGAGGATGCTTATCAATGCCTAAAGGGCGGGTGTCAAGAGGACGGGGCCAGACTCTTTTCAGTGGTGCCCAGCGACAGGACAAGGGGCAACGGGCACAAACTGGAGCACAGGCAGTTCCACCTGAACATGAGGAAGAACTTCTTTGCTTAGAGGGTGACAGAGGCCTGGGAGAGGCTGCCCAGGAAGTCTGTGGAGTCTCCTTCTCTGGAGATACTCAAACCCCGCCTGTGAGCGTTCCTGTGCACCCTGCTCTGGGGGCACCTGCTTTAACAGGGGGGTTGGACTGGGTGATCTCCAGAGGGCCCTTCCAACCCGTACCATTCTGTGATCTTGAAAAGATGGCCACCCATGCAAGTCTCAAACAGCAGCAAAGTGCTTCATTGCTAAGTGGCAAGGTTGCCGAGGGCTTGTACCTGGTCCTTCACTTTTTGTACAGTGGGAGAGGAGGTTTTTAGTGTGTCTCTGTTGCACGGGGGCAGAAATACCAGTAGTTAGTCTATACATACTTGCACGTAGCAGACGCCAGTCCTGCCACGAAGGGAAGCAGGGGCTGACCTTCGTCGCGTGACATCCCCTGCCATAACCCAAGGGCGGCCTGGCTCTGCACCAGTACAGAGCAGCTTGGGGCTTGGGTTTGCAACTGAGTGCTGTTCAGGTATGGCAACATCACAAATTGCTCCCTGGTAGCTGGCCGGCTCTGCAGTTGGAGTCCTTTGCCTGTGCAAGACCTGTGCAGTCTTTACCACAAAGTTCTCCCTCTGTGGCAGGGCTGTGTGCAGCCCCTAGTACATGCATGAATAAATGCTACAGTAATAGAATTAATTAATCTCAGCCAGTGGTGGCAAGGAAGGGCCTTATCTGGGAAAGATAGTGGAATAGTGGTGTATTTCCCTATGAATACCAAAATTTTTTATTTACAAAAACAATACAGTAGGTTGCATGTCATAATTTTATGCAGTTTTGTTGTATAGTTCTCATACTGGCCATTTAACCCAGAATATGCTACCAAACCGTCACAATAAGCTTAAATCCCTAAAAATGGTTCTGTTATAAAAGCAGTAGATTTATATTTCCAGGTGTTCTTTAAAATGCAACAGCAGGATCTCTTTTGGCGAATGTTGAAAGGCTAAAGTGCATTTATCTCTAACAAAGCAGAAGTATTCAAGGGAAAATTTGTACATATTTTTTTTCTGCTTTTCCCCTTTCTTCTGTGTTTTGATAAATAGAACCAAGCAGTGGAAATGAGACTAGGCAATAGATGAACATTTCTGCATAAAAATAGTGCCCACGTTCAGTATGCACACACTGTACATTTATAACACTTATCAAACA
The DNA here is from genome assembly GCA_013398225.1 of Steatornis caripensis. Taxonomy (NCBI): domain Eukaryota; kingdom Metazoa; phylum Chordata; class Aves; order Caprimulgiformes; family Steatornithidae; genus Steatornis; species Steatornis caripensis. The sequence continues at coordinate 19,253 of VZSC01014161.1, forward strand.
AGAGTCTCAGAGCACTTGGCAGCAATCTAATCAAAGCCAAGGAGCTATGTAAGACAGTGTAAACCGAATCATAGCAATTTCAATGACATGTGCAATTAACATTTGGGGCCCTGTTTTTCCATCTCAATCTCTTGATGACCTGGCAGCCCTGTCAGTTGTTAGCTTTACCAAACCGTTCAACAGAATGCAACAAAAGCTTTAAACTTTATTCTTTGAGATCCCCCTGTAAAGACTGCTTTACTGGATTTGTCTGTGTTTTCATAAACTTGATACACTTAAAAGATTTGCTTTGGCCTTAGAAGGAAACAACTCTTGCTGGCTGACTAGGCTGCGTTCTAGGACTCCTGGGAAGTAAAAAATAATGGATTTTTTTTTTCCTTCTTGGAACTTTTGTGGGAATGTCAGAACTTCTGGAGCTTCAGAGCTGGTCTGTCAGATAATTTTGGCAAATTCGCAATGTGATAACTACAATACAATACTGTACTGGAAAGTAAAACCCATTAGGAAAATAGTAGTGTACTGTTTTATGTCTCATGGTGCACGCAATTTACCAAGAAAGTAAAATAACATAAAAATATTCATTGGATACATTTATGATCAAAGAATAAAGCAATATGGATAAAGCAAGATGGACATTAGCTGGCTTCGCTATAAGCTTAAATCACTAATAATTGCTCCCCTATACAGGCAATAAAATTTTGTTTTTCTACCTACTCCGTAAAATGTAAAAATGGGACCTCTTCTTGCAAAAGTTGAAAAGCTATTGCTTTTAATTGTCATTTGCACTGGTTAAAATTAAAAGTGCAAATTTCTATGCAGTGAAATGTACATGCACACACTGTGCTCTGTGCATTGTCTGTTTTATGTCCAGCCTCTGGATATTGTCAGATAAAAGAAGAACATTTTTATTTCGTGAAGGAGGTGCTCTTAAAAAGCAGCAAAGCACACCAGACAAGAGAGAAATAATAAGTTAATCTGCTGTAAAGCAGGCCATGAAAATGTGTTTCTCCTCATATCTGCAAAAAGTTAGCAAAGCAAACCTTTTTACTTCAAGTAATGAGAATTCAAGAGCCAATCCCCTTGTTGCCCCGGTGATGTGACTAGTTTAGGAATAGAAAATTTTCTGCAATAACAATACAATTTTTCTTAGTCTCTTTTAATTCTTTTAGCTATTAGGATTCTCTTTGTCAATCTTTTATTTCTGAAAAATGAAGTCTGAAAATGAGCATTTCATAAAATGAAAACAGTGAGACCCTTATCACCCCAAGACCCCAGAATCTGAGCAACAATAAAATGTTTTGAAAGACTAGCGGTGGACTCGTGGTAAAGGCAACACGTGCAGGCCTATTTTGCACAACAGCACTGTCTGGCATCTGTCCCGATGTAGAAATGGGAAATAAGTATCACAGCGAAGCAACATTACTTTTGCCTCCAGTGGTGTTTACGTTGTCTAAGGCATCACCACCTTGGAAAATAGTAGCGGAGAGTGCTGGGAAGGCTAATGGACGGCGTGGCCAGTGGGAGCGGAGTGCAACGCACTTGCAAACTTAAGATCTGGCAACTGAAGTAGCGTGGAGCTACCTTTCTGGAAAGCTCAGAAAGGAGTAGTAGGACAGCTGAGGGCTGGAGAGGAAGCTGGAGCTGGGCAATGGGGTGCTGCACTAAGTAGAGAAGATAACAGGACTAGGGGATAAGAGGTGTATTCCAGTCAGAGTACAGCAAAGAAATGAGCGATACACACATAGCCTTGCTGGAGCTGCTCCCCTGTGTAGGAAGTCTGTCTGAACAGTGACGAGTTCACTGAACCTAAGCCTGCTGAGCTTGTGGTACTGTGTCTTTCACCTCAACGTCTAAAACCTTGGTCTTGCTATCGCGCACTGAAATGCAGTGCTGCTCCCACTGAAGTCAACAGTGTGAATCACGGGAGTGAAGCGATGTGGCTGCAAAAGCCTTTGTGGTGTGGACCAGGAGGACGCCAGCCCGTGGCATACTGGGGAGGCAGCCGCTGAGCAGCACGGTGTGTATGCTAAGCAGCTTCCCCAGCTAAACCTAACAACTAAAGCCACTGCGAGGCCTCCGGACCCCTGCCATATGCCGTAAGTTCTGGGTCACATGCTGAAATCTGTGCCACGAAGCAGTCATGTGCATGCTTTAGTCTTGCTGAAGTCAAAGGGAATTAAACGCGTCTTCAAAGTTCAGCATGTGCTCCAGCACTCCTGCGTCCGGGAGGCACACGGTCATTGTGCTGTCCTGCTGCAGGGAGGAGCGTTTCTGTCTCACAACAGCCCTGAGACAGCAGCGATAGTCAAAGGCTTACAATACTTGCCACTGCATTTTAGTTGTGTTCCGAAGGGAGCACATTCNGTCCGGGAGGCACACGGTCAGTGTGCTGTCCTGCTGCAGGGAGGAGCGTTTCTGTCTCACAACAGCCCTGAGACAGCAGCGATAGTCAAAGGCTTACAATACTTGCCACTGCATTTTAGTTGTGTTCCGAAGGGAGCACATTCCATCTGAATGTGTGTTCGGTTTTGTGCCTCTGAGCAGCGACTGCCACAAAGCTCCCAAATTTTCAAAGAGTTACATGGGGATTTACCCAGCCAAATCCCATTATAATCAATGGGAGCCGGGTGAATAATTACACTGCAGTTCTTTGTAAATAACGAGGAAGGTTGCCAGTTATTGCTGATTATGATGCTGACTTTTGTAGATATAGATCCATGCGTCCGCTGGGAATTGCACTTAGACCACCAGGTTATTTCACATATTGGTATAGTTTCCGTGTTTACTGTGCGTATCACTTCAAAGAACCAAGGTTGATGACTTCTGGTCCGCTGTGTTAGCAGTCCGTCTCCTCTCCATCTCCTGTTGTTTCCTTTCACAGCCTCAGTAACAAAAAATGGTGGTGTAAATAGAACTCCAACAAAGAGGTCTGTTGAGCCTGTAATGCTCCCCTGAAAGGAGGCTGTCTAGGGGATGAATGGAGCAGGCTCAGCCTAGCAGTAGCGGGGAAATAGATGACTTGGCGTTGGAGAGTAGCAGCCAGCAGGGTGCATATGCCTAGTGTAGTGGCAAATAATGGTTAAGCTAGTCAGCTGAAGGGCTAAATGAGAGGACATTGTCTAACCCTGTAACCGTAACTAAATCGTAACCTGAAAAGAGTTTATAAACATCTGGCTGCTAGCCCATCTCTAAAGCTTAATAGCTAAATCTGAGGTGCAGAATTTTTTAAGGCTGCAATTGAAATTTAACTTGGAGGTATTACTGTCTTAAGCAGATTAATTGCAGTTCAGGACTGTAGAGTGTATTAAATTGTGATTTGAGCATCTCTGCTGAGTTTTCCTGTTAAATTAGTTTCCACAAGATCAACAATTATGATTGATGCTGTTTCCATTTGGAAGTAAACACTCATCTGGAAACTCATTTTGGTTTCATGACATCTTACTGCTGATTTTATAGCTCTGCTCGGTATTTCGTACAGAATTCCAGCCTGGTGGTACACCTTAACTTCAGTAATTATTATATTCATGTCTTTATTCAGGTGCTCATCTGTTTAAGCTTTAATGGAGTAAGTGACACATCTGTATCTGTTGATTTCTCACAAATTTAGCAGTGCAGGAGCACATTTCCCAGTACGGTCCTATTTTATTTTAATATTGCAATTCAGTGACAATGAAAAGCCTACACTGGTTAGACTAATAAGCACGTGACCTCCTCTGCAGACCAGCTTTTCAGTCTATTTATAGCTCCCATTATTAATAGGACAGCATCTATGTGCTCTGCATTTGTGTTGCAAATACTTACAATAGTTGGAATCATTTTCTAATTACTTAAACAATGCACTGTAGCAGCACCAATTGAAATTCCTGTAGGCTACAGGCTTGCTAATTGTTTCCTTTAGTAAACCTAATTTATAGGGCTGTGCAAATAGTTGCTGGGTTTAAAGTATTTTGGCAGCTGAACTGAAAAAAAAATGTTATGGACTGAATGGAAACTTCATTTCTTTAGAATTGTCAGCACAGCAACAAGAATTGATTCGAGGTTATAGAAACATTTTTTAACACCTGGCAAACTGTTTCATTTGGTTTTCAGGTACATTTAATAAAAGCAAAGGATTGGATCATAAACATGAGAGGAAAGTAGTCCCAGCTCTCCCGTTTTATCTGCTGGTTGAGTGAGTAGGGCATTTTACCTGGGATGTTAATGACTTAAATTCAGGACTCCAAACCGCTTCAGGCTTTTAGTAAGGTTTGCCTAACATTCAGGTGAAAGCCTTAACCCTGGAAACGAAACATTCTGGGATGGAGCTCTGTTTCTTTCCTAGGATGCCTAGACTACAAAATAACCACAATGGATCAAGCAAGCACAATCAGAACTTGTGGCTCAGATTTCTTGTGCCGGACCTTCTCTGTTTATGAGTCTGACGTGGGGCCGTGGCACACATCTGCAGGGGCAAGGGAGAGGCTGAGGATCCAAGACGGGCTCTGACCCATCTACTTCATGTTCTCCCACTGCTGTGCAAAGCAAGTAACCTAGTCATCAGGCAATAAACTTTTTCTTTCTCTATCTGTTTTATTCTATAATTTTATACAACTTGGAAAAGCTTCAGTAGCAAAAGTTGAGACTGAAACACCTAGCATACTTCCCGTTCAAGTGAGTAGCTACCAAAATCTCTGGCTACTGGATGAGCTCTTGATCTGAACAGGAATGTGGAGCACAGAGGGAAGGAAAGGATGGATTTAAACCTGGATCTCCCACAGCCTAGGCGAGCATTTGCTATCTTGTCTCACATACCTGTTTGAGTGTGCTTGAGTGAGTATAGATAATGCCAGTGATTGCACAAGTCTGCTAGCAAAACTGGAATATTTAAGTTCAGAAATGTCCACTCCCATCCTTGGAAATGAAAAAGAAACAGTACTAGGTGAATTTCTCCAATTTAGTTGAGTGATCAAGCCAACAAACCATCTAATGAAAAGAAGCTCAGCCAGCTGTACTTGGTTAAAGGAACTTCTCATAGTGTGAAAATTGACAAAGACCTTGGGTTTTCCGTTTATCTGAAAATGCTGTCAATACTGTAACTTTTATAACATTTCTTGAACAGGCCTTTGCTCTGGAAAATCTCTGAGCGATACTGTACATTTGGGGAAACTTGTTTAAAAAAAAGACTTGCAAAAAACTTTCTATTTTTTGTTGCTTTCTAGTATTTTTACTGGTTCTGGGGTAAAAACAGCTGCTAACAAGCTCTTATTTTTCAGTCTTTCTGAAGACTATGCATTTTTCATTGTCCTCAGGTCTTCTTCCTGTTCTTTAACATGCTTACATTTTAGCAATCTCAGTTAAGAAAATCTGGGTTTTTTCTGCCCCCTATTTTTTTCAGGACCAAATAAGATTGACTCAAAGACACATCTGCTATGTCTTCGTTGCTTTACTCTGAATGCCTCCAGAGGAAACTGAAATACAAAAAGGCGGCACTTTCCCCAGTGCAGACGTAAGCGTACGCAAGCTTTGGTCGTTCTGGTTCTCAAGGTCAAGTCTGGTGGATCTAACCCTTCCCAAAGCTGAGTATTTTCTTCTCCCTGCCCCTTGCTTTCCTCCCCAGCTGCAACCTCCCTGCTAGCTGTAGCATTTATACTGTAACACAGAGAATGAGCATGAAATGTCAGACTAACAATTCCCTTTGGGGGTTAAGCTAGCAGCAGATGGCTTGAGGACTATACAAGCCCCTGCCCCAAACTGGGGGTTCACTGTGACCTGTTGTATCCCTATCTCTAAAGATAAACTTGAAGAACCAGCCCTCCTCTGCCTTCCCAGGGATCTGCACTCTTATCTCTAGTAGTCGCTCACCAACACTTTTATCTGTCAAAACCCTCTCTGCTGCCCTAGCAACAAACATCCAGGCTCCTTTCCAGCTGACATAAGCTTCCTGCCACCTCCTGATGACAAATGCTTCCAACATTTCCAGCTGTCAGACTTTCAGCATCTGCTCCACATGTCACCAGGCTGACTTCGCTGAACCTGAGACAGCTTTTCACTCAGCCTGTTGCCTGATGCTGTATGGTAAGAATGACTTCATCCTGACCACAGTCACTTGTCCACCTCTTTATGTGCCGAAACGGTGACAATCAGGGTTGCTGGTTTTGCTTTCAGATAGCTTCTGATATTGCTTTTATATACAAGTACATGTTTTATTCAGACTTGGTCAGCTAGTGCGTTAATACTATTTTAGAGCAGTGGCTTCAGTAGGGCTGCATTAAATCTATTGAAAATGCTTCTCTTCTAATTGGAGTTTCAGCAGGAGCGGTGCTTTGGAATTGTTGGTGTCCTTTGTTTATATATAGCATGGCATGTAGAAAATAAATCCTCTTACTGTTACAGAGTCAGACTCTTTGAAAGTAGTCAATACTGGATTTACTCTGCTTCTATTAATGTATGTGGAATCTTACTGCCGATTTCCCTAGGACCAGCTCTAAGCCATCATTTCACACTTCATAAAGTCTACCTAGAATGTGTGTTGGTACCAGATTCCCTGGCAAATCTTGTCCTCTTGGTTTTTTTTAAGCTCTGTTTCTGTACTGTCCTTTCAGTAGTGTGCCAGATATAGAACACATCAGCCAGATGAGAATCTCCCACTGAAGTAGGTTATGCCATTACAGTATTCACCAGCACTTTCTTCTTATCTCCTTTTCGAGTGCTGCTGTGTGTAAAGTTTTCCACAAGCTCTTCTAGATCCTTTTTCTCCTTGAGAGGATCAAAGATAGAATGAGTGTGGGAGATGGGCAAGCAGAAGGAGAGCCCAGCTGGCAAATACAGCAAGCCTGGGCCTTGGGTGCTCAGCCTTATCAAGATTACCGTACGGCTGAAAAGGTGTATTTTTCACGTCCGAGATGTGCCGAGCCTTGCCCTGCAGATGGTCGCTAGGCTGCCATCTGAAGGGATCCAGCCTGCTGCTCTTCTGCCCTGTGGGAGCCCACAGAGTCGGAGCAGCACACCAGCTTGCTCCTTGCCCACTCTCAGGGGCAGATCTCCAGGGCACCCCTTCATGTGCTGCAGGGACAGGCTATACGGAGACAAAGTTGATACTGCAAGCTGGTTTATAGCCCTCACCATCCCAGCAACTTCACTCGGTGCTGGGCGAGCCATAGCAGCAAATTGAGACTGAGCCTGCTGTAACGTACTCGCTTCTTTGCAAATGTCTGGGCTGAGGGCCTGTTTTTAGGGATGCACTTTGTGTGACCTACCTGCCACCTGCATCGCCCTCTCCCCATGTGCATCAGGTGGTGCAGCCGCGGGACTAGGTGGGTCTTCTGCTCAGCTGCTGCACTCACCCCAAACTACTGTTCTTATTTAGTTGCTCTTCTTCAGGGCTGATTTTGGGTTGAGTAAAAGAGCTGAGCCGACGCACTGTCTGCCTTGTGTGATTGATAACGTCTGCCTTGAGGAAGGTGGTGGGAGCATACAGCTGGGGGGGGGCCAACAAAATGGACCCTCTATGGAGCAGCTCAGATGTGGACACAATATGCTGTGTAATACGCAATATGCAGTAACTACAATATAAGTGCAGTTAGTGCTAGGGGAACTTCTCTCTAAGCTAGGTTGTGGTGCTCTACTAGCATAGGAGATGCGCTGTATTTTAATCCATGTCTCCAATAATCCTTTTGAGTTTCATGTGGGAGAAAATACGGTGTCTCTTCCGTCTTACATTTTGGTAACAGGCCCTTTATTAACTATAACTATATATATATAAATGTATTCCTGACTTTTACACTATTCCTTCTTGCTATGTGCTATTTAGATGCAGCAGTTGCCAGGCAGGTCTTAACAGGGAATGTAGTTTCCTGCTCTATTATGTTGTAGAAAGCAGCGTTTCATATGAATCTTTTGTTTTTCTTCTACTAAATGTAGTAGCACAAAGTTAAGAAGGATGCTAATCCTTTCAGCAAGATTTCTAAAGCTCAGTTCTGGATCGAGGTACTGATTTCCATGCAGTGTTTTCTCGTTAAGGTAGAGCTAGCTTTAGAATTCCAGAGCTCTCCCAGTAAGTCATATATTCTAGTCAAATGATGGAACTAAAGGGTTAAGACAATTTTAACATTTTACATGTGTGGGACAGATTATGATACTACTACTTGCTAATATTTTCAAAAGTCTAGATGCCATTTCCAAAATCTCTGTGTGCCAAGTACATTAAACTCTCGAAGAATATATGTGTTGCAGCCAAATTTTTTATATGTGGATACTTCAAGCAACAGATAGGCATCTTAAGCATCTAACAGGATTTAAAATATGCCTTCTTATGTTCCTTCCAACAAAATTCATTTTTCATCCTTTTGTTGTGTAAGTTACTTGAAAATCAAAACCTGAGAATACTTTGGAAATTGAGCTTATGCTTTAGTTTTGTAGACTCTTTTGAAAAACCATGCTCTATTTAAAAATCCATACTGTCTGAAAAAAACCACCATTCATATCATTGCAATGACTGCAGTGCTACAGATCACAGAATGTAAATGAGAGTACTAAAATTTTTCCCATACTGAAGAATCCAGCATCTGAAGGAAACAAAGAGGCTGTGTGACGCTCTAAGATTATCTTCAAAATTGTTTTCTCCCATTGTTGAAAACAAATTATGAAACCTCCTAATTCTTAGATTACAGTACATTTTCTTGTCTTGCCTGATATTTTTTGTGGGAGGAGTTACTCCAGTTTCTGAAGCTCTACCTCTCAAAACTCCTTCGCCTTACCTATTACAATTAAGCTATTGCGTTGCTTAGGGAAGTGGTCTGACTTAATTCAGGTTTGTGCCTCAGAGTAAACTGAAATGATTAATAGCTCTGTGTGTGCTTAATGATGTGAGCCCTGCAGTCACTAAAGCACCTGTCTCAGTGTGTAAGCAGCCAGGGTTCGCTATTGTGCATGGCTGGAGATTCACATAACAAAAAAGGCAATTAGACAATGTTAGGGATTTGAAGCAAACTAACAATGCAGGGAAATTGCCAGGGAAAGATTCGTTATCTCTTGCCGGATAAAAGCAGGTATCAATGGAAAACTCTAAATTGCCCTTCCATAGTGGCTCCTTATGGAAATTTTCATGTCTAACGAAGACTGCCAGGGTTAAGCTCTGAAAACAAAGACCTGGAAAGTTGAAAGTGTGCTTAAATTAGCACTTCTGCCACCCTTTCAGATCACTCCTAACTCTGCGAGTTGCTGCTAGTCTTGGCTGTGACTCTAATGGCAACCTGTTGTGTCCAAACAGAAAATTCTCCATGGTTTTAGCACCACCTTTGTGGACTGAAAATTACTCCAAAAGGATGTTCTGCATCATTTGAGTTTTGAAGGAGCTACATAAATAGCATTGCCGTATCGTGAGTCTTAGAAGATACATATGCTCTGTCGTGGGTCCGTCCTGTAAGACATTGGGCATACCGCCTAACTTGTGCTGATCTTTCTGGTGGGACAGCTTCTCTGTGTGTGCAGTAATTGGTTTTGAAGTTTGCTCCATCAGCTGCTTTGCAGTGAAGCTTTCTGCCTTGGTTAGTTGTTTTGGTCAGTCATGAGAGCGATGGGCTGGCGGCCTGATTGCTGAGGTGTTCCTCCTGGCTGGGTGACAGGCTTGCTGGCTGACCTTGGCCAACTGGCTTTAACTCCAGTGGGGGAATAGCGTCTAATATTTTCCAGGACATCTAGGTGATTTAGGAGCCCATGGCTCACCTTGAAGGGGGTTGATGCATTTGGAAAATGTTACCCTATTAAACTCATCCCAAAGGGATATAGCGTAGGCTAATTTATGTTCGTAAGACAGCCTGGGGTCTTGGATTCCTGTGATGTGAATATCTTGCACTCTTTTCTTCTTACAGAGGCAAACAAGATCCATTCCTGTGGTTGTTTCATCGGACAGTCAGGCTGTACTGAATCTACATCTGCTGATAAGAAAGCAACTTCTAGATAAATCATACAGGCGTGTCTCTGAAGCCTAGAAATAAGACCTTCTGGCTCCACTAACAAAAGCCTGGGCTGCCTGACCTAAGGAAGGCTGCCTACTGCTCTGGTAGCAATCAATCCGTTGCCCTTCCCCTGGCATTGCCAACTGTGGGCACATCGCGCGGGCTCACAGGGCTGGTAGGTTTGGTGAGGATGGCAGCAGGCCACAGAAGCAGCAAGAAAGAGGCTGCCCTGCCAGCTGCACGGGGGTCACTCATGCGCCAGCAAGCACCTGGAGGACGATGAAGCGATCTGTTCTTGACTCATGGTGGCTCTGCTCTCGGCCTTGATGGCTGAAGACAGGAAGTGAGACACCTGGAAGAAGGTTTAGAGAGGTGCACCATGGCCCCAGTGGGGAAACACCGGGTTATAGCAACGGGGCTAAGATGTGCGGGAGACCCTGTCATGCAAAGGAAGGTGTGCTTTAGCCGTGTGTTCTTTGTGCTCGTATTCTTTAAATATCCCTATATTCTTCTGCTGCAGAATAGGAATAGTGGCCGTGCCTGAGCTGACCAGCGTGTGTCTGTGGTGCTCCTTGTGGCATCTAACCACCCTCCTGTCCTTGCACAAAATCATTAATTAAATTTAAATGCCTCTTGCTGAATTTCCTGCATGGGTCTCTTTATGTCTTAAGCTGGTCATTAGGAATTTTGTGGCTTGTGTGTCGTTATACTGCATGAGTTCTTTAATAAACCATACCGAGGGCAAAAGTGTCTGTATGAGAGGGGCTGAGTGGCTTCTCTGTGGGTGTCTGAAGTGAATGAGAAGTGAGGGAGAAAGGAACGGATTAAGAAGTAATTAAAGGATAGAGAGAACGATAAATAAGGAAGAAAGGAAACGACTGCAAGGAATATTGCTGATGGGTTTTAAATTTGAATTTGGGGAGTCATTTTTTTACACGCTGAAGGGAAGAAGAGGTTGGAGGGAGCCTTGGTTGCTATTATGCTTTCAAATTATAATCTAAGTGCTGCCTTGATTATACACCATTCTGATTGCTGTGGTCTAGTGATTAGAGCATAAAACTTGGAGACAAAAAATACGCTGCTTTTCAAGGCTGTAAAGGACTTGCTGGGTGGTTTCGAGTGAGTTATTTCACTTCACTGTGCCTCGTTTTCCTGATCTGCAAAACAGGGATATTAATGCCTATTTTTGTGAAGGCAGTCTGAGAAACTTAAATGGAAACTTCTGTATAAATGTCAAGTATCATTATTATTGTTCTTAAGCTAATCCATTGTAGTCAACTGCTTTTATAGTTTTTATGAAAGCAAATACAATAGGAGCTACATAATTGGCTGCCTAACAATGTTGTTCTAATTAGAAGAAGACAAAAAGTGTCTGACAAATGCAACAGTGGGCTGCCTTTTTTCATCAGTTGCAAAAGAAAATATTCTGCTACAACTGAACCATACCATACCAGTTAATAAACTTACTCTGAAGTGTATGTGACACACTGATCAGAAGTAACAGGCTCAGATATTTTTTTTGTTACATGTTTGGTTTGCTGTTTGCCTGGCACGGTCGAATATTTTCGGTTACTGTTGAGCAAGTAAGAGTAAATGTGAAAAATGTATGTGTTTACTTCTTTGCCAGCATCTGGGAGATGAAGTTTCCTCAGGCTGTGACTTTAAAATCCTAATTTTCAGTTGAATAGTTTGCAGTGTCTTGTTTATACACCTTTGGAAACAGACAGTATAACAAACACTGACACTCCCTCTCCTTGGTGAGATGAGTATGACCCATCTTTTAGTATGATGCTGCTAGAACAAGGTAAACTGGGAAAACGTGAATCCCATCACTCTTCACATTTGCCTAAGTCCTGTTTATCTGAAAGGTAATCCTGCCTCTGCCAATTCACCCTGGGGGCGGATGGTCCCAGTGATTCAGCCCAGGGCCACATGCAGAAGGCTTTATCAGTAGGGGTACGCTGTATGGCAGGATGCTCTTGATCCAGGACGCTGATTATNGCCAATTCACCCTGGGGGCGGATAGTCCCAGTGATTCAGCCCAGGGCCACATGCAGACGGCTTTATCAGTAGGGGTACGCTGTATGGCAGGATGCTCTTGATCCAGGACGCTGATTATACTAGTAAAATTGAGCATTTGCCAGTCTGGTTTATTGTTCTTCTCCTGAATTTCTCCTGACAGGAACAGGATTTTGCTGGCATAACAGTGTTTATTTTGTGACGGAGGAAGGGGATTTTTTTTTAAGACAGAGCAATGTTGGTCCTAATTAATGTGTCTTCATACATCTAAGTGATCTGGCAAAAATCTGTTATGTAGCCTTGGCCTTAACATGACCCCAGAGTGAGTAACTTGTGACCTGTCTGTCCTCATCAGCGTCAGTACTGCTGCCCTGTAGGACAGCCCAATTAAGATAATTTTATGGTTGCTGTAGGAGGACTTGGTATCTGTAAGGCAGGCTGAGTGGAGCAGACCTGGCTGTTCATTTTCGGCCCCAGAGACTGCACTGCAACGACTGCCTCTTCAAAGTGCTTTCCTCCACCAGGCAGCACAAGCCCATTTTCTCTAGGCTCGTCTTCAGCCAGCTCTTCTTTATCTGTGAACTTGTTCGCTCTAAAACCACTGCTGTTCTGGGACAGGTATTACATTACATGCTGAGTGAAATGGGAAGAGTGGTGTGACGTCTGGATGCTGATGGCTCTATAAGATGACGGACATAGTGCTGGTATTAAAATAATTACGCCATAGCACAAAAAGATTCAAATCTGTTTCCTGGGAAGCCAGGTCCATTCAGAAGAAAAGTTTTAATGACACCGAAGAGCCAATTTGGACTGGGGCTTTTTTTTTTTCTGGTTGGGTTTTCAATTATTATTATCCTTTTGAGGATATTTGTGAGGACTGATCTTTTTTTGCCTGTTCAGGGTCCTGCTGTTGTTTATACCAGGTGAGGTGAGTGCAATAAAAGTTTGGGAGAGTGCAAACAATTCTTTTTTCTAAGACAAATTTAACAGTTCGATCTTTAGATTTTATCTTTTTATCCTGATGGTGAAAAAAATCACACTAAATAGGTGACATCAATATGATTTTTTTTTACTTAAAAAAAATAATCTAGTGTTGGGTCTGCATTCTGTCCGTGGCTAGCATAAAATGTTGTCCTTGGGAATAGTGGACTGCTCATCCTCTCAGTGAAGCCAAGAGGAATTGCTGAGAAGCAGGACTATTTTTCAGGGTAAGTACAATAAAATTCTAGCAGGTAACGCTCTGCATCAGAAAACAATTTGTAAGAAAAATGCTGAAAAACATTCCTCTAGTTACGCTATTAGGTAGGTTTTATTTTCTTTCTCAGTAAGAATAGTGAGTGTACATACACACAAAACATGCTTTGCTCTACCATTATTCTGAATTGCTAGTTGCAAATGAGATTTTTCTGTCTACGCTTGCACCCCTTAATATGTCTTTTTCAAGTGTAAGAAATGGATAAATGGATTTGATTTTTAAGCAAACGGCCTCATTGCAATTCCACATCAGCAAAAAGCAGTGCCTTCTGAGAAGACGAGGTGAAAATGCGGGTGGTCGACCAAAGGAGCCACAGAAAACTCTTCATCTCAAAGAGCTCAACAGACACCTATTAAAATGAGTTGACTGAACCTCAGTCCCATGTCTCATGGGTTCATCTTTGGGGAAACGAGGTCCACTATGTTTTTTCTGATTGCAACACTAGATGATTCCTTGCGCTTCTCTACCGGCCGCTTGGGGTGGAAGGCCAAATTTTGCTTTGCCATGACAAAGCCCAGTTGGACAGCTTTCTCCCAGTCCTCACAAAACAGGTTAAAGTGAATACAGACCGAAACAATGGGTAAACTATGATGTAAAGTTTATATACAAGAATATAACATTTATCTGGAGTATTTACAAGGTTAATTAAAGCAATATTTTACAACTCTTTCAGGTTAACCACTAGGTATATTACAGTTAGGCTACAGATGGTTTAATTTGCAAAATGATAATAATAAAAAAGAAGTTGCATTCAGATCAACCAGCTCCAAAACTTGTTCATTTTTTCTGAGAGAGAAGGGCTCAGACTTGTGGAAAATAAAATATGAGAATGGTTAATATACTCTTACTGGTGCCTACGTATCACATGCAAGAGTCGTAACATGACCTTTATAGTGTTAATATAGGTGGCAAGCCATTTCACCCCAGTGAAAGAGTCGTACCCACTGTGACAGGCCAGTTGCACGCATGGCTGTCTTTCTCTGCATCTCCGACTTTTGCACAACAAACATGCATGTATACAGAGAAGCAGCAATATAAATGAACCGGCACTACCAAAACGAAGAGGGAAAAACCTCAGACCAAAGTCATGTTTGCAACCATTAAAAAAAAAAAAAGCTTTAAGCAAGATACTTTAATACTTCCCAAAAATAGTTGTGACTTTTTTTTTTTATTACATTTTAACCTATGTACAAAAACGGAGGGCTCCCTCCCCTCTCGGAGAGTGGTCACCGTGTCTCATGCCCCTGGCATCTCGAGGCTCAGAGGGGCCGAAGCAAGAAGGTGCAGAAGGCCCGGAGAGCTCGGGACAGAGGTGGCTGCTAGAGGTGGCCAGAGCCGAAGCCACTAACACTGCAGTTTGCGGATGCTGCGGGAGAACCGCTTGAAAGCCCGCTGCCCTTTCTGCCACCGCTTCAGCGAGGTGATCACCAGTTCCCCAGCTTGCTTCTGCCCCATCACCAGGTAGGGGACATTGATGTCGTTCATCTCATCGCAGGTACACTGGAGGCCACCTTTGAGCCAGAGCACGATCTTCCTCAGATCCCTTTCTGTCAGCCCATTCAGCTTGTAGATGGTTTTGCTCTTTGTTTCAGGGGTGATCTTGGTATCCCCATTGATGTAGGCAATCTCCTTCACTTTTATCTTCAAGGCTAATAGAGCGAGAGGAGGGGGAAGTGGGGAGAGGGAGAGAGATGGAGAGGGTTTTTTCCCATTAGTGCACATAAAGAGGACCTGGGGAGGGAGGTGCTCTATTGCTAATTAAACTGTCAGGGCTGACAGAAGAGGCAGCAGGTGGCTCCATTTCTAAAGCCACAAAGTGCATGCAAGTCATTTCAGTTTGAATCAACCTTAAGGTTGAGGGTTTTTGGGTTTCTTTACTCCCCC
The DNA here is from genome assembly GCA_013398225.1 of Steatornis caripensis. Taxonomy (NCBI): domain Eukaryota; kingdom Metazoa; phylum Chordata; class Aves; order Caprimulgiformes; family Steatornithidae; genus Steatornis; species Steatornis caripensis. Next base: position 34,346 of record VZSC01014161.1, read on the forward strand.
CCCCCCCCC
>VZSC01014161.1:41032-55664 GCA_013398225.1 Steatornis caripensis
GATGAGCTTGAGGTGAAAGCTGCCATCGCTGATGGCTTCCCCCAGCTGAGCCTCATGTTTCTGTGTTACTGACCTGCAGGCAGCGTCATGCTTTTTGGTTGCAGAAACAGGTTGGAATAACTGTGACTAGAGGAGACTTCAGAAGACCACCTAGTCCAAGCCCTGCTGCAAATTCAGAATTCAGCTAGGTGGCTTGCAGCCTTACCCAGCTGAGCCCTCACCGGGATGCCTGCATGCTTACCCGGGACCTGGAAGGCTCAATGCAAGACTGTGTCGCAGCCTCCCTCCCCTTCCTGGAGAAAACCCTGAGCTTTCAGCCCCTGGGCAGCCCACAGGTTGGTTTGCAAAGGTTGGAGATGGGAAACCAGGATGGGAGACACGAATGCAGAGGGAGGCAGACAAACAGAGAGGGTAGCCAAGCCTTGACCAGCACGAAGCACCCACCTTTACCAAGTGACTGCTTTCCCCACTGAAGAGCATTCGGCCTCACCACCGGCTGCTGCCGCTCACTGGNGGGTGGGAGATGGGAAACCAGGATGGGAGACACGAACGCAGAGGGAAGCAGACAAACAGAGAGGGTAGCCAAGCCTTGACCAGCACGAAGCACCCACCTTTACCAAGTGACTGCTTTCCCCACTGAAGAGCATTCGGCCTCACCACCGGCTGCTGCCGCTCACTGGTGGAGCCGGACGGGCCAAGCAGGTTAGGGAGATCCTGACCTCAGGCGTTCTCTAAGCATAACTTTGGGTCTTGAGGAATTACCCGTTGGTTAGTAACGTTGTAGAGGAATCAACAAACCTGTGGCCTTTTAGCTGTTTCCCTTCAGTCGGTAAAATGGCAGTGGTGAGGACAAAACTGGCTTTCTCCCCATGATGAAAAAAATCTGATGAAAATGTCTGCTTACCTTTAAAAACATGCTCTAGCATCACACTACCAGAATATTATTACTATTTGAATCTCACAATTGTGTTTGAAAGGGAAAAAAAAACAGGTTTGCACAGGTTTTGACGGGAGGCAGCTCAGCAACAGATCCCTCCTGATTCTGTTTCGGTGGCTGATAAGGTGGAATTTAACATTTTCCAGATCCAGGACTGGGCAGCAGTCTTGTTTTCTGTTACCACAACATTTAAAAGCTCCGTTGTCAAAACCTGTATGTACTGTAGATATATCTTTTCCTCCCCTCTCTGTTCTGAAAGAAACCCTAAAAAATAATTTATCCTTGGGTTGCCTTCCCCCCACCCCCTCCACCCCCTTTCCATTTGCAACAGCTGCTGAAAACGCAGCAGCAAACGCCTGGTGTGAGCGAGTGGCTCATGCTCGCAGGGTGACCGAGCACAGGGTACTTGCTCAGGGGAAAAATCATCTCTGGGCTATGGAAGGAGAACCTCTTGGTGGCGCTTGTGCACACCATGTCGTTTTTTTCTTTGCCCAGTGACACTGGGTATTGATTTTTCAACGCACTGTCTTTCTGCTTGCCGCCGTTCTCCAGAAACGCCGCATTCGGGGACTGACACTCTAGGCCACCTTGAATCAGGTTTTGATGCCCTGAAGGGGAAAAACCAAACTGGGGCTGGTTGCTTTCAAATGGAAACAAAACCATGTCACAAGTTTTCTAGGGTTATTAATTTTTATTTTAGTGGTCACTCCCTCAATAGTTTCCCTGCATTTAGTATCTTAAAATCGTCAGATGAGTTTTTCCAATTTGGAATGTTTTTCCATAGGAACATTATTAAATATTATTCTAAGCCTCTGTTTTTTAACGTTGCATTGCACTTTCCTCAGTTTATATTAAATGGTAAATATAGAGGCTTGGGTGCTCTCTTGTACACACACGCACACATATATGTATATAAATCTAGATTTATTTGCATGCTAGTGCTTTAGCAAGTTACGATCCTTCAAATTTATCTGACGTACATCTGTATCTGGATACAGTTTTTGTCACGGTGAGCATTTTTGCTCACGTAGAATGTCTGTCTGTGATTACTGCTCCCTTTATTGTCTATCTAACCTAAGTGCTGGATGATGATTAAAGATAGCGGAGACCATGCCCTAGAGGACTGCAATTGCATGGTACCTGGTGTTCCTAGTGTATTTTATTTAAAAAGCTGTATTGTGATATATCTTTCCTTGCTTCCCTCAGCTGTTATTTGCAGCCTAGTAGTAGCTAGCACCTTGACCAGAGAGCAGGGCCCTGCTGTGTGAGCAATTCAGAAAGACAGGGTACTTACAGCAAAAGATTTGGGCTCTGGGTAGGGCATGGATGCTGCAGAAGGGAAGAAAGGAGAATTGCTGCCTCCGCCCATGCAGGAAGACTGCTGTCATTGGCCACAGCGAGAGTTTTGCGGTTGTTGCCGGTTGTGAGACGTCTAGCTCCAAATTTTACTCCCCGAATCAGGCCTTGGGCGGATTTTGGCCATCTGCTTCCAAGGTTGCCATAGTAGGTCCCCTGTTGAGTGGCCAAAGCCATGGGTGTGTGTTGAGCTTTGGTGTGGATCTACGTCCTGTGGTGTCATGCAGTTCTGCAGGTGTGGGGAAAAAATAGCCACCTGTCTGCTTCTACAGTGCTTAACAGAGAAAATAACTATAAATGTGTGTGAAAGAGAGGCAGAACCAAGTGCTACTTTTAGGGGAATGGCCAGGTTTGCAGGTAAATAGTCTAATGGCCTCAAGGTTTGGACACATGTGTTACTTGTCGAGAGAAATTATTTTTAAATAAGAATTTGTAGTAAAACATTTTTTGAAAGTAAAATCAAGAGAACCTGTTGCCCAAAGCTATCCTATTTAAAACTTTATTAAACCTGATTTAAAATAAAGCAATGAAACAATCAGAGCAATCTGACATCATGATCAAATCAACAAATTAGGCTCTGTATTGGATTGGAGTTAAATTACAAAGTGATTTAAAAAATCAAACTAGTAGGTACATAATGAGTAATTAAGATATATTTGCAGACCATAAAGTTGGTATTTCCAAATATTAAAACCATCCAGATGTTTGAGGCCAGTTCAGAAGAAGCTGGCCCAGAAGCAGTTTGGGTGACAGGGCTTACGATGGTTTTACATCTGCAGTTTTCAGGAAGTTCAGAAATGACTGAAAAAAGCAGCAACAGCAGTCACTTAACGCTTATTCATCAGCAAGGAATACATTCAAACTTTTGGTCATCTTCTCCCATTTTTTTCCTTCCTCTGCTACTCTCCTGCTTTCAAACTAGAAATCTGCAGGTTTACCTTCCTGAACTTGACACAGAAAAGTAAACCCGTGAGAGCCTCGTAAAGAAACCCATGTCTGAAATACATTTTAAACATGTACTTCTTCTCCATGTGTACTGTTTCTTTGTCAGTGCATGCAGGTGCTTACAAGTGATTTAGGCAGACAGAAGTTTTAGAACCACCAGGTACATTTATTTATTACTCTTGCTTTTTACATACCTTTACTTATTATTTTGTTTCTATTATTTCAATATTCTCATCTTTCGGCTGTCTGTGAGACTAATCCATCTCGGCCTCCCTCTGCCCAGATGCAGACTTCCTCACAACGTTTTTCCAACCTGAGGCTTGGTATGGTCAAGTTTCAACCCTCCCTAGTAGTGCTGGGTCTAGTAGTTAACATTTCTGTTCTGCAGGCCACTTGGGTGAAAGCCCTGGGGCTCTACTAGCCATGATGACTGTGCCCTGATAGTTTGTGAGGTAAACCACGAACCGTCATGGCTGAGGTGGTAGCTGGGAAAGGATGCGGGTAAGGCAGGGTGACAGCATGCTGAGGAAGGGTGCAATTCTTTGCCGTGCACCGGCTTGACTTCTTTGTCTGCCAAAAAGGAGACTGCTGTCCCACCCCAAAGCTCATCGTGGCTTTGTGGACATAGAAATCCTGCTTCTGACTAAAGGAGCACTTCCACCTGAGTCAGTGGAGCTGTTCACACGTGGCATGTATACTGCAGCAAGGGAGGCATGACGTTAAGTATCAGGAAAAAGAATTGTTGTGCTTTTTTCCTACCCTATTATCCTAATTTCCTTCTTGAGAGATTGAAATATGCTAGAGCAGCAGCTTTGCTAGACGGAAAGCTTGCTTGCCAGTTTTATTGTGCACCTTTATTCAGATACTCTTGTACTCTTTGTATGTGATACAAAACTGCTGCAGGCTGAAACGTGACAGTGAATTAAACCTAGCCAGCGGGTCTGACTTTGGGATCCAAGTCAGTGCTTCGTCTTCTGGTCTGGTTGAAACTGTGCTAGTTTTGAGAAAAGTGGGTGTCTTGCAACCCACGTACCCAACCACTATGTAGCTGGCTTGATTGACCCCCTGCAGGGAAAACTTAGATTTATGTTTGGAAAAAAAGGTGAGAATGTAATTCTCTGGTTTACTTGTGTAATATTTTTTTTTCCCCATAATGTTTCAGAGCAAACAAAGTTTGTTTAGTCCCTGTAAGTAAAGTTGTAGCAGGAAGTGTGTTAGGGTCAGCTTAGAATTAGTATTTACATCTGTGAGTAAATGGTGAAACTATGTTATTTTGAGTAATTCTATAAACATTGAAAATAAAGGTACCAAGGTTTACAGACGTGTGTCCTTTGCTGCTTAATGACGTATGAAGTTACACATTTGGAGCTTGAAAGTGTTCACACTGAAAAAGATGAACAAAGCTGAAACCAAGTTGTGTTATCTTAATCTGCTTTGGCACAAGTTGTGTTGAAAGTGGTGCTTGAAATATCAGAATAAACCCTTAAGAATGGTAATTCTAGGTCAGATCAGAGTTTCCCTTTAGCCTGGTATTCTGTCATCTGTGTTTTGTTCCTTTTTTCTGTTCTTTCCCTAAGGGCAATAGGCCCCTACGGACACTTGGATTTCAGCTGGCGCTGTGTTGCACAGTCAGCTGGGGTGTGCCCTTAATAAGAGCAGTTAATTCTGGGGTGGGCTCATTAGCCAGCTTGAGAGTTGCAGCCTCTTAGGTGGTCAAGTGTGCAAACAGCTGCCCTTCCCTCCTCCCAGCCTCGAGCTTTTGTACACACCGAGACCCTACGTATACAGCAGCTTTCTGACAAAAGTCACTTGGTGGTTGACATAGCCCCAAGTCCATGGAGAGCCTTTCTAGGGTGTCAGCCTTCCCTGCTGCAGGGAAAGACAGGGTATGTGATGTGCCCAAGGTGCCGAAGGTGTCCTGCACAGTCCTCCGCTTGATGCGGAGCTTGCAGGTGCAATCTACAGTGCTCCAAGTGGACATCCCCTCCTAATTATTTCCAGTAAATGGGGTCAGCAACCTCACCCTGCCGTTATATCATCTAATCGACCATCTTAAGAGGGACGTTTCTCTTCTGCCTAGTTCCAAAAGGACTTCCTGATGCTTACCAGGGAACCTTTGTCCCTTCCTGGGTGGCTCCCACCTGCTGAGAGCATCAGTAGCCCGCCTACCTGCGATTCAGGATTCCTCCCTCTGCTTTGTGTCACCGGCCATGGACGGTTTACGACACTGTAAATCTCCCCCTTTTACTGTAGAAATATCATCTTCCAGCAGTGGCTACTAAAATCTGGAGTGCTGTGGTCAAAGTGGAGAAAATGAGGAGGGGAATCTTAGGGGAATTCAGGCCCTGGTGAGGGCTGGTATCAGTTAATATCAGCCTTGGCTCCTGCACTTGCACCAGGTGTGCTTTGGTACTGAAGATGATCTGGCTGCTGGTCGCCTGAGATGTAATTAGCCTACTGAGTGGTCAGGAATGTGTGATATTAGTGTATCTGGGTCTGTAACTGCAGTTGCCACATGAAGACACGCCAGCCTCTGCCCAGATTTGGGGATTGGTGTAGCTCTGCATGGGGAACAGGGAAGAGCCTAATTCATGTAGAAAATTGGTTTTGCTCTTTGGCTGTATGCCATTATCCATGTATACGGAGAACATTTGCCCTGGGTGCTCAAGAAGGGCTTTTTACATTAGATCTGTGTTACCTGGTGTAATTGTACTGATTATGTTAATGTCCTTACTCATGCTCTGAGTGGGACCAGCAAGGCTGAAAGGCATCTGTGTAGCTCTACCGACTGCAAAGGGAAAATAATCGAACTTTAAAAAGTAATCTCATTGGATATAATAATCTGCTTTGAACTGTTTTGACAACAAATTTCCCCCCTTTGCTATCTACCAGAGTTCCAGGTGCAACTAAACTCGCTCCTGCTTGCTAAAAACCAGAGCAGCTCTGCAGCACATATTTCATTAAGAGGAAGGCAGGGAATAGGTAAAAAAAAAAAAACAAGCCCTAGTAGAAATAAATATGCATTATGTTCAAAGCATTCTTTTTTCCCCTTGAAGTATTTCTTAGACCAATTATGTGAGAAATTCATTATATGTGAGGATTTTGTAATAGCAAAGTGAATTAGCTGTTTGCAGACCTGCTTCGCTCTGTAAATGGGAAAATGCCATATGACAGTGGGCCAGATTTTACTGTTCTAGGCATCACTGATATAGCTGTTTATTCTCTGAGCCTGGAAGAGATCCAGCAGGATTTAGTTTTATGAGGTTTAATGTAAAGGTGTTGTATTTCATGAGATGAAATCATAACACAGTGGGTTTGCAAGAATTCTGAAAGATTATTTTTTCAGAGTGTTGGCAAGCACGATTCTCCTGTGAATTACGTGTCTAAAAGAGAAATATAGATCTTCTTTCATTGAGTTGAAATGATAAGTAATCCTTAATCCTTCCTAGATGGCCTGTGTCGTTATTGCTGGCTGTGCATTTAGAATGTGTGCAGGTAAGAGCTTTAATTCTGTAACACTGTGCAATGCGCCCCTTTGCCTATAGCCATAGGAGCTAGCTACATATTTGAAATGTCTGCTGTTATTTTTGGGATATGTCTCTGAATTTGGTTGTTTTTTTTTTTTTGTAGATCTTTTGATTTCGTGAAAAAGAGAGAAAAGCATCTGGCATCTCTGACCTGTTTATAGCTGTAAAAGACCTATTAGCATTATTAACTGTATCTGCAATATATACATGAATGCTTATGCTTAAGCAGAAGATTTTCCTTTGACTATTTGATTGTGGAGAATGATGACTATTGAGCAGTTTATTGAGATTTCCCTTCATATGTTGCCTCATGCATTAAGCAGATGAGATCTCGCTGATTTAACGGCGTCAATTCCCAGCCACTTTTCTCTGCTTTACAGCAATGTGTAACAACAGCTCCCTCTTTAACTTGCCCTGTTCTGGGAAAGCAGAGGGCTTGCTCTATGAAGGAGGCACAAGGCTGGGAAAAACCTGGCTTGCTGTTTTGAACTTTGCTTAATTTAGTGTGATTTTTGAGCAAATCGTTGCATCTCTCTGTATATGTTTTGTTTTCTAGTAAAGGCAGTTATGACATTCTTAGAGTCAATTCATGAATACCCCTTATGGCACCCCAAGGCCCCAGCACTGAGCTCGGGAACTTACTTTATTATTTAGCCTAGCACAAGGGGACGCTCAGCCCCATTACCAGTCTAAGCACGGCTCGAGTTTGGCTGTACAGACGTCCAAAGATAAAGCAAAACCCCTCAGTCGTGCCCTAATATGTCTTCTGCCTATGAGGAAAGTTGGCACCTTGCTGCTTGCAGTTCATTATTTATAAACCAGATACCCAGATTTTTGCGTAGGAAGAACATATTTCATAAGGGGGGGAGAAACTCTGACTACTTTACATGGCTCTGTTTTTAGGAACTATTTTAGGAGCATTTATACCATAATGTGTATTTGAACCTGGGTCACTCACTGGTAACATCTCGCTGTTGGTATTGCACATGGTGAGAAGAGGCAGTGTATCAGTTACTTTCTTGACACTCATCAGTTACTTTACTCTTTCTTTCATGCTTAAATTGGAGGTGACAGAAATGTGTAGCTATTTGTTACTTTTTGGGTTAGATTTACATAAATCGAAAAAAGGCCCGACTTCTTGTGATGGCATTAACATGGTACAGCTTTTTCCCATCTGTGGGTACCAAATCAGGACTGTTTTTTAAAAGTTATTCCCTTCCTTAAACTGGCAGTTCATCGTGGGTGATGCCCTTCAGTACTTACAAATGTATTCCTTTGGAGAGGGGACCTTATGCACTGCAGTCCTCACGTGGTGGCAGGGAGCTTAGATGCAAAGTGTCTTCAAGCTGGGCATCCATAAATCAAGCACTGCTTTTGAAGGTGTAAGTCTGGATATCCCAAATCGTGACTGACTATATATTGATTTCAGCACAACGCTTTCTTAATCATTGGGTGTTCTTTGCAATTTGCTAGTCCCACAGAAGAAGCAACTGGAAGAAAGAGGATGGGCTTTACACATAGATAGGGTATTTCCTGCATTGTGTTTTGTTCCTCCTGTATTACGGTGAAGAACCATGGCACAGAAACACTTGCGGAAATGTTACAAGCTACAGACTAGTATGAAGTAAATAATGTTTTTAACTGTGACCCCCTGATGAGGAAGAAGTAGGTGAGGCGCTCAGACAGCCGGAAGGAGCCTCATGTTCACAGACCCTGGCCCTCATGGGGGCACTTCAACCACCCCAATGTCTGCTAAAGGGACAACACAGCAAGGTGGAAGCAATGCAGGAGGTTTCTGGAGTGCGTTAATGGTAGTATGCAGGTGACTGAGGAGCCAATGAGGAAGATGGTCTGCTGGACCTCGTACTTGTAACGAAGGAAGGGCTGGCTGAGGAGGTGTTGGTCGGGGGTGGCTTTGACTGTGGTGACCATGAGATGGTGGAGTTCAAGATCCTGAGAGGAGGGAACAAGGCCAATAGCAGGACCACAACCCAGGACTTCAGGAGAGAAAACTTGGGCCTGTTCAGGGATTTACTTGGAAGAATCCCGTGGGATATGACCCTGGAGAGAAGAGGGGTCCAGGAGAGCTGGTTTTTTTTTTTTGCAGGATCACTTCCTCCAAGCTCAAGAATGGTCCATCCCAATGAGCAGGAAATCAAGCAAAGGCAGCAGCAGGCTTGCTTAGAAGAACAAGGAGCTTCTGACTAAACCCAAACATGTAAGGCAGCATAGAGGAGGTAGAAACAGGGGCAAGTGATGCAGGAGGCACATAGAGATGCTCTCTAATCGTGTAGGGGTGGGATTAAGAAATCCAAAGCCCACCTGGACGTGAAGGGTAGCAAGAAGGGCTTCTGCAGGTACATCAGCAGGGGAAGGAAGACGAGGGAAAATGTGGCTCTGCTGCTGAATGGAGCAGAGGAGTTGTTGACAAAGGACACAGAAATGACTGAGGCACTCCATGTCTTTCTCACTTTAGTGTTCACTGGGGTGTGCAACCACAGCAGGAGTAACCCTGGGCATCAGGGCATACTGGGGACTGACCATCTGGAAAGCAGCTTGGTAGAGAAGGACCTTGGGGTCCTGGCAGACACAAAGTTGACTATGAGCCAGCAATGCACCCGTGAGTCAAGGAAGGCTAACAAGTATTCTGGCTGCATTAGGAGGAGTGTTGCCAGCAGGTCGAGGGAGGTGAGCCTTCCTCTCTACTCAGCACTGGTGAGGCCACACCTGGAGTGCTGTGTCCAGTTCTGGGCTCCCTGGTACAAGAGAGACATGGATGGGCCACAAAGATGATGAAAGGGCTGGAGCATCTCTCCTGTGAGGAAAGGCTGAGAGATTTGGGACTGTTCAGCCTGGAGAAGAGAAGGCTTGGCAGGATCTCGTCAACTTGTGTACAAATAGCTGAAGGGAGGGTGCACAGAGGATGGCACCAGCGGAAACAGCATGGCTCCAAGTGACAGGACACCAATGAAATAGAGGAAGTGCTGTCTGAACACAGGAAGAAACTTTCTTTTACTGTGAGGGTGACCAAGCACTGATGGATGTTGCCCAGAGAGGTTGTGGAGTCTCCATCCTTGGAGATATTCAAAACCTGACTAAACATGACCCTGGGCAACCAGCTCTATGTGGCCTTGCCTGAGCAGGGGGCTTGGACCAGATGACCTCCAGAGGTCTCTTTCAGCCTCAGTCTGTGAGTCAGTGCATTTTTAAAACCATGAGGAGTATGGCTGCATGGAGCAGATGGAGCCAGCAGTACCTCAGGACAAACTGGCTGTCAGAAATCTAGAGTCACCATTCTTGAGCAGTCTAATTGACTGTGGGTTTTGAGGTTTTGGAAATTCATGTGTACATGGGCTCATATTCTGAAAGCACATAAAGCATAGCGCTGCGCATCCCTTGGTAAAAATAAAACAATCAAGCTAAAAGCCTACCTGTGTCATAACAACAACATGACGAAACATGAAATGTTCTTTTCTTTGGAATTCCAGTTTTCTGTGATTTATTTTGCCAGTCTGTAATCAGAAATAGCTGCTCTATCAGAGTAGGGAATGCAAGTATAGATGAGGTCAGAGCTCAACACAAAAGTGATGTATGAGCTGGAGTCAAGGAGGAATTCTGAGCTCCCAGAATAGAAAGCATGCTGTAAATATTGTATTTTCTTCAAGGCAAGAGGAGTTGCAAATAATTCAAACCATGGGTTATAGGGGAAACTGAAAAGATGATTTCTAGAAGGTAACCAATACCAGAGCCATCATCTGTCTCTACTGGCCATTTAGAACAGCAAGTTGTTGTGGTCTCTTGTTAGTTTTTTTCAGTTTTCTCTGGTTGGTATACAGGAAGATAGTTAATAATGAAAATAAATTAAAGTGAAAGGTGTTAGTTCAGGGTTTTTTGCTAGTGGGCTTGAGAGGAGAACTTGACTTTGAAAATACTGGGAGTGTACGATAGTTTTCAGAAATTAGATTCCTCTCACAAAAAAATTACTTTTTTTGTGAGAGGAATACTGCAGTTTCATCTGCTCTGGGGATGAAGTATATAGGGCTTCAGAGGAGATGAAGGCTTCTGATTGTGCTGAATCCAGTCCTTACCCTAGCAAATCTTCAGGCCATTTGTTCATACTGTGTGCTCCGGCCAAATCCCCTGGCTCCCTTGGGTAATGGCACCCTTTGGACACAGTCTGCCATTTGTTAAGCGCTTTGCTGCAAGGAGCCTTTTTTTATTACATCAAATCTCTCAAGCTCTGCTGGAAATCCCAGGTTTTGTCTGTGTGCATGTGCATGGATATACTGGCAATAACTCCTGTGTTTAACTGTTCCCTTGTGTGTGTGAACATATGTGTGTATGTGAGTGCTGTGTGAATATACGTATTCTGCTTGTGGAGATGTGTATGTGTTCTGGTTTTGTGCACAAACGCGCGTGCATGCACACACGTACACACACAGCGGAAAGGTTGAATGCAAAAGTTTTCTCCTCATTTTACACGGCAAGCAGGGAATGCATACTCATCTTCAGCACAGTGCATCTCCACTATTGTTTCCCTTCTATTTAGGGGATGGGGGGGAAGAATCGGTTTAAATTTTTAGTGTAAACATGCACAGACATTTCTTCCTGAGAGGTGTAACCAGCTTTCCTACCAAGTGTCCTCCATCACCTGCAGGTCCTTCAATTGCATGTCGCCTCCAGGCTTCCCTGCCTCCTCTGCCCAGGCAGGAAGAGACTGGATGTGGAGACTCCCACAGCCGCCGTTAGCCAGGGGAGTGTTGCTTTGGGTTTCTGTTCCCTGCTTAGCTGCCGATCTTCACATAGAAATGTAATTTCTGGGGCCTCTACCCTTCTGTCAAATGCAGTTGGCAAGTGGGTAAAAAAACTTAGGGGGAGGAAATGGAGACACTGGCTGTGCTGCTACGTAAGCCCCATCCCATTCAGAAATCATGATAAAATCTAGGGTTTTGAGATGTCGAGGGGCAGTCAGTGTACTGACATAGAAGCAGTCACTACTGCGTGAAGTATAGAAACGATAGCCACGTTACTGTTTACATTTTTTTATTCTTTCCTTTTTTTAATCTTAAGAGTTGTTTGCTTGTCCTAGCAATGAATCAAAGAAAATCAGAAGGTTAAATAAGTGGCATATGTTTTTCTTCTGTAATTCATCAGCTTTTCCATTGCAGAAATGTCCCAGACTTTTAGAATCCATCTGTTCAGTTACTGTAAACCTGGGTTTCACCCTTCTGTTGCCATAACAATCTTCTCTGCAGGAGCAATAGGAGCTGGAGTGATTGATGAGATCTCAACTTACCATCCTCATTCATCCCAGGAAGAACATAGCGCTGGGATAATTGACCCATCATTTCAGAGCAACATGTAGGAAGTCTGGCAGATAAAAGACACTTTGCATCTGATTATAATACCTTACAGCAATTCTTCTCTGGTGGAGCCACACTGACTTATAGCTGGGTTTATATGGGTATGTATATGAATTCAAAATCAGGTTCCTTTATTTTAGCTGACATGAAAAAAGGGGAGAAGTTGCTATAGACAATTGTAACTCCTGAAGTTTGGAAGTGATAGTGGGTGTGTTCTGCCTGGAGAAGTAATTTTTCGGTACTTAAAAGGGGCATATAAGAATGATGGGGACAAACTTTTTAGCAGGGCCTATTGCAATAGGACAAGGGATAATGATTTTAAACTAAAAGAGAGTAGATTTAGACTAGATACAAGGAAGAAATTTTTAAAAATGAGAGTGGTGAAATACTGGAACAGGTTGCCCAGAGAAGTGGTAGATGTCCCATCCCTGGAAATGTTCAAGGTCAGCTTGGATGGGGCTCTGAGCAACTTGATCTAGTTGAAGATGTCCCTGCTCATTGCAGGGGTGTTGGACTAGTTGAAGGTCCCTTTCAACCTTTTCTGCTTTAATACAGAAATCTTTTTGACTGCAGGTGTGTGAGGCAAATGGGTGCAGGTGCACTCAAGAAAATATTTAATTCCTCTAGAAATAGTCACATAGGGTGAGCAGCGGCCCAAACATGGTGTTCTGGTTATGAGCTGTGTAACAGGACATGATGAAGAGACTGGAAATCTCAACTCCCTCTCTTGTTTGTGAATTTATTCTCTTTCTTTTGGAGTGACTTCCCTTTCCTCCATCCCTTTGCTTTTGCCTTGCTGGCTGTATACGAAGAGCAGCTGTCAAGCCTTCGTTAAGAGTATCAGCTGGTCAGTTCCTGCGTGTCCCTCCATAAGCATCAGCTAATAAAGCCCCATCACTGAAAAGCGGTGTTACGACTCTTTGTAGAAGTTTCTGGGAGGTTTGCTTGGTTTTTGTTCCCCAAATTTGCATGGTGACAGAGAGGCTGTAGGGCCATCATGTAGTCTGGGCTGTTAACTGTCACAGGATTTTGACTCCTGAATTCCCATATGTCATTTGTGGGTGGGTGTTATACAAATCACTAGCTGGCATAATGAAAAGGTAATGGGAAGTAAAGTGTATTCGTATGAGGCAATTTTCCCCCAATCTGTTCTCCAGTAGGATGTCACCAGCTATTACTGTAGCATACCCTAGATGATGTAAATTTAAGGATTTCAGGCCTGATCTCAAGTTCTGCATCACACTTCCAAGGAGAAATGGCCCTTCTGCATGTCCAGTCATGCTGGCCATCCAAATCAGTGCCGGAGCTTCATGGGAAAGGTATTATGCCTTTCCCAAACTATTTGGTGTCTATCACGTACCTCTGCAAACATTTGGTAGAAGCCAAAGGGGCTGCCTGTATTGATTTACTTGCAGGGCTTGGAGAGGGCTGTGGGAGTCAGAGTGAACCTCCGCTCAGTAATTTCTTGGACTCTGCAGGGGAATGTGAGCGAGTATCTGCCTGGAGGGAGAGGGAAAACTAGGTTTTTAAGGAAGATCACAATCTGACTTCTCTTCGATCTGTGAAACTAATACACTTCTTATGCAGTGCACCTCTAGCTGTGGGGTTTTCACTTCCCCCTTGCTTCCCGTGAAAAAGTCTGGAGTGTTTTCTTTATGGTATAGTCTGTGCAAGGTTCTGTTGATGAATTAGGTAATGTCCGAATTTTATATCAAAATCTGTGCAATTATCTCTCAGAGCTAAGGGGAAGGCCAACATGTCTACCTTTGATCAAATACACTTTCCATTCTTCTGCACACTCAGACTTTGGTACTTTTTAACTTGTACTCACATAGAAGTTGCTGTATGTGCCATGCAAGCTTTTCAATAAATGAGACTAGTACGTGATCCAGTGTTAATAAGCCACTGAAAACTTCTGCAATTTTTGATACAGTCCAAGCGCAGTGCCTTTCGAAGCATGATATAGCTGCATGGGTTAACTTTTAATTTCCAGAATGTGCTAATGGAAGAAATTAATTTTTCTAAATATTGGAGAATGCATCTTTGGCTAGCTGAAGTTCTTGAAACTGATTTCCCTTTGCAAACTGCACTGGTGATTCAGACTGAAGAATGCTTTAAGCCTTTTGTCTGTAAGGTACATATCTTATGTAGGCTTCTGTTTTAATTTACTGCACTTGTATGCAGGTTTTTCAAACTAGTCACAGTGGTCTCTTATAAATCACAAGAAATAGTCCACCCTCAATACCCTTTCCAGCCCTACACAATGAGTCAAGGCTTGTCAAAGACCATTTTAGAAATCTTGAATAAATCTGACATTATGTTGAGACAGCTGTTAAATATATTTCTTTTTTCCCCCCAGGTTTCCTTTCCCTCACTATGAACAATGCAATTGGTTTAGGGCTATTTTTAGCCTGACTTTTCATTTCAGTCATATGTATTCCTACCTTCCATGCACACTTAAGTTAATTTATTCTAACATGAAAAATACTGGGAAAGTCACTACC
>VZSC01014161.1:55767-99036 GCA_013398225.1 Steatornis caripensis
CCAAAAAAAAAAGATTTTTACAGGCTAGCTGTTGCACACATACAATCCAGATGCCCAAGCCCACCATTAAAGGAGTAAAATCTGATTTCAGGGTGCAGTCTGTCTCTTATGCATGTCCTCCCTGAAAACAAATGTCTCTTCTGAACAAAAATCTCAGCAGATGTGCCTAAACTAACCCTGTGTCTGAGGGCGGTTTGCAGAAGGGAGAGTGGAAGTCTGCTGATCTTCCTATTTCTTCAAGAGGTTTTTACCTAGCATAAGAGCATAGTGGTGGTGTGGGGAATTTTTTTGTTTGTGTGTTTTTTTTTTTTTTTTTAAGAAATCTGATAGTGAAAGATAGAGGCCTCCTCCCCTTCATTACTGTTAACCCCATCATGTCTCTCTGAAGTTGGTGGGAGTTGTACTCCTCACTGAGCATGACTGGATCATGCTTAAGTTGGTGATAATATTTTCCTTTCCTTGTGCAAGGGCCCCTTTCTACTCCTGTTTTTTCTTTGTAGGCTGACCTGGAAGTGAGAATTTCAAACTGGTGTGGTGGTGCACGTGGGGTGAGATACCCACAGTGTCCCAGAGGCTTGTTTCCCAGCGCCAAACCACTCGTGTTCTTCAAGAGCGATCAGGAGGGCAGATTTTGCTTGAGGGCAGAGATGCACCCACTGAGCTCAGGTAGCTGGGCAAAGACCCATGTTCCCAGGTGATGTACCAGTGACCCATCGATGCATCATTAACGGTGACTGGTAGCGAGTCTGGAATGGGGCAAATACCATGGGTCACGGTAACCCATCCGTGCTGGTAGTTAAATGTATGGTACGCTCTGCTTTCTGTTTCTAAGTAGAGGAATAACATCACTAGCTTGGGAAAAAGATGGAGAACTGTAACTCCTCTATTGTTGGCTTTCCAAAGGGGATTAAATAAGACAATAACTAATAAATAATATACAGAGCATACGGGTCTGTCTTCAATCGGAGTTTAAACAAAGAGGTCTGGGCTTTTTAAGTGCCTCCTCAAATGTGCAGCTCTCTGGAAATGTGTGGGGTTTTTTTTTGCCAGGACATCCCTGGCATTGCAACAGACGGTGCTTCCTTCCCGGGCAGCAGCAGCCAGGCCCAGTACGCTGGGGTGAGCAAGGGAGATGACAGGGTGGTGGTGACAAGCCGGTGGCGGCGTGCCGTCTCATCCCATCACGGCTCTGTGTGTGGGCAGCACCGTGAGTGTGCTTGCTGGCTACACATGTGTGTAGTGTGGCCCAGCACCATGTTACAAGAGCACTTGTGCCCTAACCCGCTGCTGCAGCCACATCCCGCTGGCTGTGGGGCAGCCCCTGCACCCTGGCAGGAGGACTGTCAGGGTGCCAGCTGGCTCCCGCATGGGGTGAAGGTGCAGGAGGGTGTACAGTGTGTTGCAGAATGCTTTCTGGACCTGGCTGCTGGTCACTGGAGAGAATCACAAAGCTAGGGAGGCTGTATGTGAGAAATTAGGCTTTATACCTATTCTGGTCATTGAGGGGGTCCTTCTTTATTCCTGTAGACCGGGGAGGGGAGGTCACCTGCTTTTTATTCACTGCCACCCTGCCTTCCGCACTGCATGCTTTTTGTAATAATAAGGAAGGTGGGAGACTTAGACATCATTTGTGTTGTGTCTATGGCCCTTGCAATTATAAACTTCCTAAGATCAGAGGGAACAAATCCTTGCCAATTAGAAGGCCTTTTAATGTCAAGTTGTGTGACTAATAAACATCTGAACTGCAGATGTGGTAGTGTAGGTGTACCTGTTGCCTGGACCTTTTCTAGCATTAATTACTTGCGCAATTGCTGGTCATGGTTATGCACCTCAGCTATTTCTGAGGATAAAATAATGCACCTTTTCTTTGTTCCCTGTCCATTTATGGAGTGCAGAGATGTCAGCCCAGTTAAAAAAGCAAATTTCCGTTTGAGCCACCATTTTAAGCTGTGTGTTTACAACTGCAGAAGAATGTCATTTGCCTATTGTACGCTTTTAAACACATGTTTCTGCAGCCACAAGTATCAGAATTCAAAGTTTTAACTAAGGAAAACCTTAACTTCTGGTGAAAATGAAAAATGGAGCCCGAGTAATGCACAAAAACAGAGCTTTTACAGAACTCAGATGTTTTTGGATGCCAGTAGGTATCAAGATCAGGCATCACCGCTCCTATAATAAAGCTCAAATTCGTTATTCCTACTTCTAGAGACAGTTTTGGACACAAATAGAAACTCTGGATCCTAACTCTGAAATCTAAGACTATCTGGCATCAGCTCAAACTTTAATGACTTGACATCTCTTTGTTCACACCAATATCCCAGGGCAAAACAGCCCCATATGAGGCACTTTTTTCTCCAAATTCATATCTTAGTTTCATGGCTATGGTAATGACTGAAGTAGCTGATTAGTAATGACCATCCCCTTTCCGTTTCCCCTGAGTGCACTTTACACTGTTTTTTAAGTTGGTTTTTTTTTGCCTTTTTGTTTGGCTTTAGAGTAGTACTGCATCAAATGTTACCCATAATATTTTGTCTTAAGCATTTCAAATGCCTTTCATTAAGCCAGGACCTCCATGCTGTGAAACGGTGACCACACTGTGGTCCCATCTGCGATGTAGTTTGACCTCTAGCAGTCCCTTGCTCTGTGTTTCCCCACTGCACAGTTGTGTGTGTGTTTTGGGAGGTGAGAGGAGGGATAGGGACTGTTGGCTGAGATCTGACCTTTTCTCACTCTCTCTTTTCTCCCCATCACCCCAAACCCTGCTCACTGTGACTACGTAACTGCAAAATTATCCAAAGCGATCCAGCACGGCATAATGCTGCTTGTGAATTAAAACCCGCCTTTTGTTAGTGTTAAGTCTTTCTCTTACTATGCTGATGTCTGGAAAGTATTCTGTAGATAGGCCACAAATTGCTTTAGAATATTTTCTTTGTGTTATTTTGCTCTCTTCCCCAGATCAGCAAGAATATGGTTCAAATATTAATTTTATGGTGTGTCTCTCAAGAGTGGAATATAATGTTCAATTATGCATTCCATCTGCAAGGCTCTGGATGCACAATCCTGCATTAAATAAAAAAAACCCGATGTGTTTTAAAGAAGAAACAGAAAGAAAGGGTATGGCACATAAAAGCAATGGAAGAAGAGCCTTCCGTTATGCTTGACTCTGTAAAATCAGAGGGAGTTGTGTAAACCAGACAGAAGTCAACTGTCTTAAAAATGGAGTCAATACATGCCTTAGATTATGTCATGCTATTAAAACCTTCCTGCAAGGTACAAGTTTAGAAGTAGAGTGATGCCTCAGAAAATATAATGGAGACCTTATGATGCACACATTTCATACACTCATTCCACACACTTGTACGCATGTGTATGGGTGTTTGTTCCACTTTGCTCCGTAAGTCCCTTAAAACTCTGCCTCTGGAAAGCATCCTTTCACTGTGGGGAGTGGGAAGTGCTCTAGTGCCTGTAGCGGCATTTGGTCGTCTTCAGGGTTTTCCCTACAGCAAGAAAACCTGGATGGGGCTGTGGTTTCTCTCTCTGCGAGACACATAAAAGCAAAATTATTTTGAATTCTTGTCCCCTCACTCAGGGTTGGTGCTTTGGGGTGGCACCTGCTTTGGAGTCAAATGGCTTTGTATCATGCAGCGTAGTGGTAATCTCTGTGATCGCACTGCTCAAATACCGTGTGTCCTCTCAGGAACATCTCTGATTTTCTTTTGGTGATTTTCCACGTGGGCTGCAAGATCTTAGTGGCTGTGGCACTCCTCACCATGGGAGCAGCTGGACCCAGGCTTGAGGCTTTGGCTTGGGTAATGAGGAGACGTGGTGAAAGCCCTGTGTTGAGCACCGGGGCTCTGAAGTGCTGCTAATTGAGGCAAGGGAAATGCAGGGCATGAGTTAGCTTGAAATTCAGTGGTTGAGAATGTCTTCAAAGTGAGCCCAAGTACAGAAAAAGATGGTTGTTCTTTAATGCAAATGCCTTGAATGCCATCGAGAATGGGTAGGCCAGCTGTGGAGAGGGAGAAGCCACACAGAGCCCATTCTCCATTCTCCCTTGGGATAACAACCCAAGCGCTTCTCTGCACAGCGGCTTGGCCATTCAGGTTTACTAGAAGGAGGATTGCAAGTATTCCTCCTCAGTGTGTCTGCTTTTCTCAGGAAAGCGCACTGCTTCTTTCTTTGGCACCTCACCAAGTGCTCTTGGCAAAGCTGTCAAATGTGTCATTGTAATGGGAGGCCTCTTTGCCGCGGTTTGAGCAGTGAGAGCTGGCTGGGAAGCGCGGGGCCGGGCCGAGGAGGACTGGTTGCAGAGAGCTCTCAGCGGAAATCCTTTGACTCTGGATCTTGTTTGCTCTGGCAAACTCCCTGTGCCTGTCTGGACACAATGAGGGTTCAAGACACATGGCTTTTGTTTGGTTTTCCTGGAGGGAAGGCTTTGCTTTTCATTTGGCTGAATTTCTGGGTGGTAGAGAAAGACAGAGAGAGCATGCTTCAGCCTGCATCAGTCTTTGCCGTGTGTGAGGGTGATACTGGTGCTTTTTGGTGATCTTTTGCTTTCTGTATCGGATGTCAGTACCACAGAGGCAAGCTCTTCATATGCCTTTGTAAAAGGCCATGAAATACAGGTTTAGACACTCGAGGAAAGCATGCGGATTTTCCCCTCTCCGTGGCTGCAGGTGGAGATCAGACTGACGCTCTCACTCTGTGGCTCCCAGCAGCCTCTAGCTCTTTTTCTACCAGCTCTGGGTCTTCTGCCATGACCTCACACAGCCCTGATCCAGCTGAAGAGCTTTCAAGCTGTTGAGAAAGGGAGGGGGTTGGGAGGCACAGTGCACAGAAACCATGGGAGGTCCTGGAGGAAGAATTACCTGAGTGCAAGGAAAATGGCTTTAAGATGACAACACGCACAGTCTCTAACATATTGTTAAAAAAGTGGTGGTGGGAAGCATGGCTTTGACTTTGCCTTCTAGAAAGCTTGATTATTTATTTGTGAAATATTCCCTCATGAAGCAATGCTTGTAACTGTAGAGTAGTCCTGAGAACATGAGGCAGAACGTTATTTTAATCCACAGATCTAGGAGAGATTCTAGNTGGAGATCAGACGGACGCTCTCACTCTGCGGCTCCCAGCAGCCTCTAGCTCTTTTTCTACCAGCTCTGGGTCTTCTGCCATGACCTCACACAGCCCTGATCCAGCTGAAGAGCTCTCAAGCTGTTGAGAAAGGGAGGGGGTTGGGAGGCACAGTGCACAGAAACCATGGGAGGTCCTGGAGGAAGAATTACCTGAGTGCAAGGAAAATGGCTTTAAGATGACAACACGCACAGTCTCTAACATATTGTTAAAAAAGTGGTGGTGGGAAGCATGGCTTTGACTTTGCCTTCTAGAAAGCTTGATTATTTATTTGTGAAATATTCCCTCATGAAGCAATGCTTGTAACTGTAGAGTAGTCCTGAGAACATGAGGCAGAACGTTATTTTAATCCACAGATCTAGGAGAGATTCTAGTTTTTAAAAATGCTTTGAAACAATGCCATGCGAAGTATGGGAAGAAAAACAAACCGGAATGCACTTCAGCATCAACTCTGAGCATTTTGTCTTCCCAAATCAGATCTACCAGATCCTAGATCGCTTCAGTATGTCTTATAGGACATATGATGCAAGGAAAACAATCAACTTAACTTGCTACAGCACTTATTGTGCTCTTTATCACAACCTCTGCTAGCTAGAGATGTTGCTGAAAAACAAATCAGTTTTGATTTTCAGGAGAATCACATGAAAATTGGCTGAAGGCTTGCTACTCTGTGAAGGCTGCAAATGTGCAGCTCTTAAACACTGAGGAGAAACAGGAGTCCTAGAATTTGAGATTTATTTTCCCCCAAAGAGCTTTTAACCTCTGGAAAAGAACTTCAAGGAAGCATCAACCGTGAGCACCGAACACCTAGAGCTGGATTGCTGACCCTCTGAAATCGGCGAGGATTCTTTCACTGATTTTGTTTGGCTTCAAGCAACACTCCTCTCAATTCTCGGAAGTCAGACAACAACATGCAATAATTCCACCTTCCTCCATGTAACAGCTGGTGTGATTTCTAGCGAGTTGTACAAGTTGCTTTAAGCACACTCCTGTTTCCCTGAGCTATGCTGTGGTTTTACTGGAAATTTGTACGTGAGATCACAGCCCCTTCTGAACCAAGTAGGTGCTCCCAGTGTGCTAGCACTTCATCAGAATATATGGAAATGATAGAAAAATAGGAAGACATTAAGCGATACCGGGGAAAGATGTGACGGCGCACCATGCACCCAGTAAAACCGTCCAGGGAAAAGACAACAGCCTTGGTGGTGTAAAAGGAAGTCGAGTCATTAAAAGGGATTGCACATTGGGTGGTATAATGCCTGTAATAAGTCTTTGAAAGTGTGTTTAGCACAATCCTCCTGATAGAAATGAAACTATGGGAACTAGGCCACATTTTCAAATAGGCTGCGGTTTGCTTAACTATTTCTCCACAAATACATGCATGGGAAGTGCATTAGGTGTCTCCCTGCTGCTGTTATTAACTTGCTTTTCCTCTTATCGCACTACTTTTGTCTTTGTGGGATGATGTCTCTTGGAAGGGCNCGCCACGTTTTCAAATAGGCTGCGGTTTGCTTAACTATTCCTCCACAAATACATGCATGGGAAGTGCATTAGGTGTCTCCCTGCTGCTGTTATTAACTTGCTTTTCCTCTTATCGCACTACTTTTGTCTTTGTGGGATGATGTCTCTTGGAAGGGCTGAGATTCCTGGTTTGGGCATGTGCAAGCATGGAGTGAGCTGCAGGTGTTACAGAGCAGCATCTCCCTTGCTGAGCAGTGGGAGGTGGTCTCGTCTGGTCAAGGCTTATCTCCCAAGGGCATTTCTAATTGTTCTAACTAAATTTGATCTCCCCAGGGTGAGGGTGGTAACCTGTGTCATGCTTCAGTATCCTGGCTCGATTGAAACTCAGGTAATTCCACTTTCTTGCAAGGTCATCCTGCAGAAGTGTATTCATTTTCAGAAGAATATTATTTACTTCAGATGCAGCTGCAGTATTTTCACCCTATTGGAAGGAGAACAATTTCTGTGCGTGAAGCCTACCGCAGTGATTCAAATTTGCAAAGCGAATGAGTGTTACTCATTCCAACCGCAGCATCTTTGCACAGCATCTTTTATCCAGGAATCTCATGAAGTTCAGCCAGGGGAAGTGCAAATTCCTGCACCTGGGGAGGAATAACCCCGGGCACCAGTACATGCTGGGCCTACCCAGCTGGAAAGCAGCTTGGCAGAGAAGGAACTGGGGAGCCAACGGTGTCTGCTTGTGGCAAAGATGATGAATGGTACCCTGGGCTACATTAGGAGAGGTATTGCCAGCAGGTCAAGGGAGGTGATCCTTTCCCTCTACTAGCGCTGGTGAGGCCACACCTGGAATGCGGTTCTGGACTCCCTGGTACACAAGAGACATGGGCACACTGAAGAGAGTCCAGTGGAGGACCACAAAGATGAGGAAGGGACTAGAATGTCCCTTTGGTGAGGAAGGACTGAGAGAGATGGCACTGTTCAGCCTGGAGAAGAGAAGGCTTGGGGAGGGTCTCATCAGTGTGTACATATACCTGAAGAGAGGGTGCATAGAGGATGGAGCCAGGCTCTTTTCAGTGTCTCCAGTGACAGGATCAGAGGCAATGGGCACAAACTGAAACACAGGAGGTGCTGTCTGAACATAAAAAGAAACTCTTCTACTGTGAGAGTGACTGAGCAGTGGCAGAGATTGCCCGGAGAGATTGTGGAGTCTTCATCCTTGGAGGTATTCAAAACTTGACTGGACATGGCCCTGGGCAACTGATTCTAGGTGGCCCTGCTTGAGCAGGGGGTTGGACCAGGTTACCTCCAGAGGTCTCTTCCAACCTCAACCATTCTGTGATCTAGGATAAATCCCATTTAATATTTTCATGAAGTGCTTTGAAACAGTCACGTGAAGAATGGGGACCTAGCTAGGGCTGTGATTTGGCATCAAATCTGTTTTGTCCCTGCTGTTTTGTCTCCCTAACTGAGATCTGCCAGATATCCTCTTCAGTCTTCACTTTAAGATCTTCAGTAGCACCAGAGCAACAAGAAAGAAGGTGCCAAATAACTAAGTGTGGGAATTTGGCTGGCCTCCCGCTGGTACTCAGCGTAAGGGAGGTTGCCGTGCTCTATTCAGCCTTGGATAGAAAACTGCGAGCCCTGCAGTCTGTGTGCTCTCTTTGCATTCATCTCATCTGCCTGAGCCTGTCTGAATGTGTCTGATGGCTTATTCGGTCACCAAAGTGTTTATTCATACTGTACAAAGCTGCCAGGTATGTTTGATGTGTGATGGCCATTTTACTATTGAGAGTCCACCTGGACTGTGGGTAGGTTCTCATTGTTGTCTTATATGGATGTCAAGTGTGATCTCGAGAGCCTCCTCAGAAGACTTGTGAGGATGTTCTAGATAGAGCTAATGCATCGTGCAGTCTGCAGGACACAAATAAGGAGGCAGTCAAGCCCCAGACCCTGCTTTAGAAACCAGCAGGGCTGTTCCAGCCTACTTGGGCAGTGGTAAAGGGAGGCTTAGACTCCCCAACCTGCATACTGGCTAAACAAGGAAAAATAGCTTCCTTCCTTCCTAGCTTGGGCACAGTAAAGGCAAATGCATTCTGGTGACATGATTTGTCCCTGAAGNCCAGCAGGGCTGTTCCGGCCTACTTGGGCAGTGGTAAAGGGAGACTTAGACTCCCCAACCTGCATACTGGCTAAACAAGGAAAAATAGCTTCCTTCCTTCCTAGCTTGGGCACAGTAAAGGCAAATGCATTCTGGTGACATGATTTGTCCCTGAAGCAAAATGCTTTCAGAACTCCACTGGCCATATGGAGCTCTGCACACGCAATTTTCCATTAATATTGCATTAATCCGTATTCCAAGTTATGAATTGCAATCAATCCATTCTTGAGCTAACCAAGCTGCAGCTGCTCCCAGCTGAAAAGTCTTTTGAACTCTGCCAGATGAAATATTCCAAGGCTCATTCCAAGGTGCGGTAATTGTCATTGTGGTTCTCAGGCTCTCATACTTATTTAATTTAGAGTACACATCGAAATGTGCATTCTGCTGACACTGAAGCTGATGCCAATGCTACAGCGATGTCTGAAATGAACGAAAGGCCAAAATTGTTTCAAAATATGGTAATACATTGATTTCAACTTTAGTACGGTTAAGCTGTATTGGTAGTAAATCATTCAAAATCCAAAATGAATGCACTGCGTGATAAATTAAAGGAAAGTATCAGCTGCAAAGTTTCAGGGTGTATCTGGGCTTCCCCTGGGTTTGTAGTGGTCGGAGCTAGGAGACTGCTTTCCTCTGTCGTAAAGACAGGAACCATTTGTGAGTGGGCATGAGAACTGGGATCCAAGTTCCCAAGTAGTCTGGGTTTGCCTTGGCTTGTTGTAAGGAAAGAACATCGTTGTGCATCAGGTGTAGGCTCCAGTGATCTCGCAGACCGGAGGGAGTTTAAAACAGCTATTTTATTTAGAGGTCTGAGTTTTTTTTATCGTTTAAGTTTTTCTGTCTTAATATTAGTGAATTATATTTGTGCTCTCTCTAAATTAATAAAAAATAAACATTTTGATGACATCATTTTGGAATTCTCTTCCGTTTCAGTGAATGTAGACAATGTTATGTTATTCATACTGAATTCTCTTTCATGTAGAGGGGGACAGAAGGACATGATTTGTTCACTTTATGAGCTCAGGACTCTCATGTTTAGTGCTAATGGCCGAGTACCCAACCTTTCCATTTTTAGGCCACTTCCTGGGATTGTTTGAGCGCTGGTTGTTTAACATTATTTTGAAAAGAAATTATTAATACCTTATGGCTGGTTTCTGATGAAGTTGTGCAGATTGAACCAGGTTTGAAAACTATTGAGCCTCAGTCATGTTTTGCCAGTAGCTCTTATTTCTCAGAACATGGGACTGTAAAACAGTTTTCTTCTTTTTAGTGTGATACAAGTATTTAAAAAGGAGCAATTTGGGGATTTTGTAGGGATTGAAACCCCAGTATTCACTCTCCTCTTCTTCCTTGTCTTTACATCTCTATGGACATAGAAATATATAAAATCAAATGGATTTCACCCCAAAATTTGCAGAATAAAAATGGCCTGATCAAACCCTTGGGATAGTTTTTCTCTGAACTGGAAACCCTGCTGGAAACCAGAGGACAAATGCTGAGGAACTCCCATGATCACGCTGTGGCCCTGTGCCTGCTCGGGCAGAGTGGGGACTGGGGCCGGGGATGAATGCGGGGCAGAGGTGTCATTAGACCTGTATCTGGCGAAGGCTCACCGCTCGCATTGCTGGTGGGTTTAAAGGTGCCTTGGGGTTTGGATCCATCCAGGATTCTCTTAGGAGCATCTCAGGACTGTAATGGTAGGTTGGGTCTGAAACACAGCAAAATTCCCGAGCAAAGCATAATTAGCTGCTGTCATTCCTGCCCTGTTTCTGCTCCTTAAATTCCCTTGGCTGCTCCCAGGAAGGACAGTCCATTTGATCTGAAATGCTGAGACAACAGGCATTTTATGTTTAAACATAAAATGACATTTCTAACCATATATTTGCAATTAAGCTGTTGTTTTTGTTAGTCACAAGGAGTAATTACATCCAGAAATTCCTGAAGAAAAAGTTACACTGGGCAAACAGTATTACACTGATGGTTCGATTACACGAGTGATTTTCTAGCGTAGATCAGCAATAAACTTCCGTAAAGGGTCTGTTAAATGGGAAGCAAGAAAACAGAGATGGGGCAGTTGCCAGACATTTGTGTGTCTCACTCGTGTGTCAGTTTGTGCCCTCGCTCTTTTTGTCTTTAGGTAAGTCTAGCAGTCAGCAAAATCCCGCGTCACCCATAGACAGCAGGTGTGCACGGGAAGGCTTTCTTCTGGAGAAAGGAGATTCCTGGGGCTCGGGCCTGGAAGGAAAGAGTCCCTGGTTCCTGCTTGTTGAAGTCTATCTGCTGAATCTCCTTGCAGTGGAAACAAGGACATCCCATCTTTCAATGAGCTTTGGTCAGTAATTGGGAGAATATCCGAAATGTCTGTGATGGGAGTGCTGCTCCCGTGGCAGTCTGGGATGACACGCAGCAGGGCAGGTATCACCCTTCATTAACTGGGACACCAATGCTCCCACATACCCAAACCCTTTGAAATACTATCAGAGGAAAGGATGGGAGCCAAGAGCTGCCTTATTCACTTGACAGGTGTAGCAAACACTGTTTTTTCCATTATAGTTTTTCTCTTAGCTGCACTGCCATACAAGCCAAAGCCCTACCATAAATTTCCCTTATCCTATCACAGAGTGTTTTTATTGGTAATAGCTTATTTCACGCGCTGACCCGTTATATAGTATTCTGGCAAAGCAAACAACCCATTAGAAGGACTTTCTGAGAGGGCTGTGTTGGAAAAAAATATACTACCGAACATTTCTTAATGCACAGTCAGGCAGAAAAAAATGGTCCCTCATCCCCTGTTCCCTGCAAAGCCCAGCTCGACTTGTGCTGCCTCTGCCTGTAGACCCCTCATCTCCGCTGCAGGCTCAGAAAGTCCCTGCAGAGGCAGAGGGACTGCTCTGCAAAGATCTGCATCAAGGTTTTCTAAGGGGTCTATTCAACAGCAACCAAGAAGGCCAAGGGTTAGTCCCTGCTGTGTCTCGCAGGGGCACAGACAAGCTTCAGCAGTGGCACAGGAGCTGCAATGGCTGCGTGTTTGTGACGGGTTATGCGAGGTTAAGCAAAGGGGTACACGTGTGTGCTGTAACACAGAGATATGAGAAGACGCTTGAGCTGGCCAGGATGCTAGAAGCAGTGCAGCTTCGCTAGTATGGCATGGGCTGATGTCTCTCTGTTTCTCCCCAGAGTGGTGACGGTGAGAGTTTGCGTACCGATCTCGGTAAGGCAGCCTGCTTTCCAGACATACTTGGTCAGAGAGCTTGGAAGAGGTTGCCCCTGCTCCCTCCCATGCTGTCCTCAGAGCTGCCAATTCTGGAAAGATTTTGCAGCGCGTAATCTGCCCTCCAGTCATTGCTGTGATCCAGATGACCTCTTCCACGCCCCAGAGTTATTGCCTTACCCTAATATCAGAGCCAGAGCTATATTTTCTTCTTTATTTTTTTTTAAGAAAAAGCACTTCCCTGATGGCAGGAGTCTCATCTACCTGCCCTGCTGCTTTGCCTCCAACTCATCCTTGTGGCCAAAGGCAGGGTCTCTCCTCACATTCCTCCTTGGAGAGCTCTGCCGCCGGCTCCCACCTGGAAGTGCTGGTGGGCAAAGCCTGTTTCGACACGCTCTGTGTGGAGCTGCTCAGAGGGCTGCTTGTCCCGGGCCTGGGCTCGCGCTTGGCTTTTGGGAGGGAGAGCGCAGCAGCACGTGGTCTGAGCTGGGAGCCTTGCACGCGTGGAAGGTGACTCCAGCCCAACATGTCAACTGTGTTCTTCCTTGTGCTGTGCTTGCTGGTCCTCTCTCCTCCATCTATTTCCATACTTTTTTCCTTCTTTTGTCCTTAAAGGAGAGCTGTCTGAGTCACAAAAATCGGCTACAAATCAATGTTAGTGAGCTCCTGATTTAAATATGGGCACAGTCTGATTAATTTCTAGCTCTGCTTCCACTTCCCCTTCGGTTCCTCTCAAATTAGCCTCTAATTATCTCAGTTGTAATCACCCAGTGTGATAAAGTTAAAGTAATAATGATTCTTTTTGATACAACTATGTTTTCTCTATGAATGTTGTAGCTAATAAACACAGAATACCAGGCTGCTTATGGGAAACAGATTTTTACAGATCCTAAACAAATGCCCTGCATAGTTCATGTACAGATGATAAAAGAACAAAGTAACCCTTCTAAGGAAAATTTATATCTTGATAAAAAAAAGTCTATCTGTATATTTATGTTCCAAAATACTGTTTTTAAAGGCACAGAACCTAATGTCAGTGCTTGAGGCTGAAATCGGGGACTTGAGCCGCCTACTCAGGTTCCTGCACCTCCATGGTGTGGTGCTGAGCCACAGAGCTCTTCTGCCCCGCAGGGCTGAGTGCGCAGTTTAGCACCTCTCCATGCCTTGCCCTGTGCCGTATCCAGACAGGGTGTTTTTCCCCACGGCACTCTAGGAGGTGTTTTTAAGTATGCATATCATGTTGTGTGTTCACAGGAGCATTTGGCTTTCAGGAAGGAAAGCAGTGTGCCTCAAGGCCGAACGAAGCTGTAACCGCAGGGGGAAAGGGGTGCTGGGTCGCAGCATGGGGAGGGCGACTCACAGGCCCCTTCTCCCGAAGCTGTGCCACATCACCTGAAATAGAACACGTTTCATTGAAGAGGAGGCTGTCACAAGTGTGTGTGACTTGACACGGAGTGTCTAGGGCATTTAGATGGGAGAGCACGCGCGCTCGTGGCGGGGTAGTTCTAGGTGGCAGTCCATGCACGAGTGAGGGCTTACCGCTTTACGTTAGGGCAGCTGTTTGTTAGGACACCAAAGCAGAACACAGAGACTCAGCTCCAGGCTTCTTTCCCTTCCCTGGCCTCAATCATTATGGTGGGTGTTTGTGCCTCCTTTCTCTTTCTCGAAGAGCCTTTAACTCACAATTTTAAAAGTTGCCAACCATTCATTTTCATTTAGTTGTTTTTTGACCTGTTCAGCTGTAAATTTGTGTCAGATGCAGGAGCTGTGCCTGCTGCTTGCACCCCAGGTATGCTTAGATAACATCATCAATGCAATTTTAAAATAAGAGCTTGGGCTGTTGAGTAATCAAATGGCAGCTAGCGTGTAGACTCTCTTCTTGGCTCAGCCAGGCTCTTTCTGTGCCCGAAGCACTTCATCCCCTCTAAGCTTTTCATGGCTGTATGCAAAGAAGGGCTCGTGGGGAGATGTGTGAAGTTTACATTAATATTTGTCGAGTGTTGCATGATCTACATCAGTGTGTCCTCTTGTTGTAATAATACCAGCACATTACTGCAAGTCTTCGGACAAATCTGTTATTAGAGTTGACCACTGCGACTAGTCAATGCGGCTGCGCAAAAGCTTTGGGATAGGCACGTGCTGTGTATTCGTTGTTGCATATTTGCCCTCCCTGACTGCAGGGAGCTGTGGAGGCTGGGGTGAAAGGGCTGCCGCAGGCAGGCATGTTCTTGCAAGCAGAAAATATTTGTATAAATCTTTGAAAGAGCAAGCAGGGATGGAAGCTGGTTTTGTTAGTTACCGACTTGGTGGCGTGAATACCGTACAAAGCAAAATAAAGAAAAGAGACCTTGAACGTTGGAGTCTATACTATGTAATTACTGAGGTAATTAATATACATCGCCATTTTGGTAGAGCTTCCTTCTCGACTAGCCTCATGATTTTTTTAAACCGATGGGCCCATTTGTATCTTGTTTAGTATCCTCAGCTTTACAAATAACTATGGGACATCTAACCGAAATACAGCCACTGCTACTTTAATGTTACAAATCAGTGGTTAGAATAGATTTGTTCCTGAGCACTTTCAAAACCAGAAGAATGGATACTTCTGCTGTCTTTTATTCTAACCAAGAGAAAAATCTTTCCAGTTCAGCATCTAGGCAGAAAAACAAACAACCTAATTAGACCAAGATTTCTCAAGTGCAGGGAAAGCATTTCTCACTTTTTTTAGCATGCGTGATATCAAACTTGTGAGCTTTATGTAAAAGATTTAGGAAAGAAACAGCCATTATAACAACTGTGCTATTAGTTCTACACTAACATAACTAATTAGATCCTCGGTTCGATGTGAATAAACGAATAAAGTGCTGCAGTGTGCAGCTTTGTATTACTCAGCCTTTTTCTGCTCTTGAGCAAACTTGTTCTGCGTGCCAAAGGCGAGAGCATTAATTGAGTACAGAACCTGTTTATAAATCCAGTGCAGCTCACGGTTTGACGGGTGCCACCGTGGCTCATTCTCACCTTGCCGCTGTCTGTAATTAACCTTCCACAGCTTGAAATTCGCCATGAAATGAAGGATGGGCTTAGGTTTCGGTGAGGCTGCTCTGGCCCGAATTAAAGTGGCCAAACTCCTGCTGCATCTCAAAGTCCTTACCTGGCTGTGTGGACAACCAGGGAACAAGCCAAAAGACTCATAGAATTGGTCTTCTAGTTAAATAACGTTGTGGCTAGAAGGTTTGTTGTGACTTTCCGTAGATTATTCCTTAGGACAAATTTGGTACAAGCTCTGTTGCTCGCTAACGGAGGAATACATTTTACCACCAAAGAGGAGACGGGCTGCTAGGTACGGTTACCTACGTAGGTGTGTACTAGCACATGTAGAGCGAAGATGGGCTTTACATATGAATCTGTTGTCTTCTCCCCAAATGTGGGACCAGTCAAGTGGCTGTTGGAATCAGTGGGACCCTCCCGGTTGACCTCGGTGGACAGAGCTCAGCGTCAACCTAGGGAGCAGGAGCAGGGACCCTTCCCCAGCACCTTCTGTGCCACGTGCTCCCGGTGCTCCCCTTGTGCTGCCTCTGGTACTTGCTGGGCCTGTCTGTCAGCTGATTTAACTCACTGAAATGGCAAAAAAATAGGCAAAAGTTAAAAAAAAAAAAAAAACCCCGAAGGAGAAATCTTGTATTGGTTTATGCCTTCTAGTGAGTGGTGGCAGTGGAGGGAAGGGGCAGCGGGGCAGCCTAGGATGGGGGCAAGGCTGGGGCAGCAGCAGAGAAATTTGAGGGGAGGAGAGCAGCAGCTCTGCCTTGGTCAGTGAACTGCCAGACTGCCTGGGCTGCATGTGAAACCGCAGCCGAATTCCTCATGTCAATGTCTTTATTTTGGTTATTGTTTGAAGGAGTCTCCTTATATCCTGTTTCCAATCAAAACATCATGTACTCCCTAAAATCTGAGCTTGAATATGAACATGTTGCACTACAGGGGCTGAAGCCTACCAGTCGTATAACATAGATGAATGCCTTTGAAAAACAAATCCTTAATCAAAGTTACACTCCATTTGTTTTTTAAATTTTCATTTTCCATTTAAGTGGCTGTTTCATTGCTATGAGAAGCATTAAAAGCTATTCACATTTTTCTTCTTGTGGCTCTTTTAAAACTTAACTTCCCGTGTTATTAATGTCCTGGCAGTAGATATTCTCGCTTATCTGCCCTATACTCATAGCTTGGGTCCAAGATTACCTGTGAAGGGTTTTAGTTTCTTCATGCAGAAATTTATACATTATTATTTTAACTATGTGAATGTTTTCATTGTAAAGCACCATTTCTTACTCACTGTATTGTTGTAATTGTATATGAAGTTAACTTAAGGCAGAGAAATTATTTTTCTTCTGTTACGTCTTTTTGTCAGCCTGCAGTTAATTCAATATTGACTTGTAAAAATAACATCAATGAAATTATAGATGCAGCTAGGTTGTAACTTTTTTTTTAC
The DNA here is from genome assembly GCA_013398225.1 of Steatornis caripensis. Taxonomy (NCBI): domain Eukaryota; kingdom Metazoa; phylum Chordata; class Aves; order Caprimulgiformes; family Steatornithidae; genus Steatornis; species Steatornis caripensis. The sequence continues at coordinate 72,214 of VZSC01014161.1, forward strand.
CCAGCCACTGAAAGAAAGTAAAACAAAGGTACAAAAAGTAGGTAGGTCCGAAAGACGATTTCAACATGAGAAGAAATGAGGAAAAACTACCTTTTCTAAGAAGTTGATACACTTACGTATGCTAATAAGACATTTATTTCTACACAGGTGCTGTCTTTGGTCAAAAAGACTGACGAGATGACTTTTCCGCTGTGTCTTCCTCCTGTGGACATTTAACCAAGAATTCAACGTAAAAATGTTACTGGTGCACGTTATCTCTAACACTTTTTTTCCCATGGGTTACTCTTTCTTTTTGAGTAGATCTTTCTTCTACTAATGAAGCACTGTCTGAAATAGTAGTGAACCCCCAGAATTATCAGATGAGCGTTTTGAAGCTTGATAAGAAATATGTTTTCATTCCAGCATGAGCTTCTTTCAGAGCGAAACAATACTTGTGGGAAAAACTGGGCTTTTCCAACACCTTATCTCCTGAAAGTGTCAATGGTAGTTTGTTCTGAAATGGTTGTTGAAACATATTCAAAGCATGTTATCAAATGTTTTGTCTGAAAAAACCCAACCATAACCACTTTTATAAGAGATCATTTCAAAGCATGACTTGACAAACACACAAACCTCAAACTTCAGAGAACAGGAAAGAAATTAACATTCCAAGTTTTCCCTAATGAAGCCTTTTAAAAAAAACTAATCATCACCACCTATCGGCTCATTAATCTACTCAACGAGACAGGCAAAGGGTTATCTCTGGAAAGTGGTTCACCTCAGCTGTTTCTCTGGATTTGCTCATTGCCTCTCCATACTATCTGCTTTTGAGGGCAGCTCTGCCCACGTCTGTTGCTCGTGGGCGTTCAGATCTCCCAGCAAGCTCTCCCGTGCGGCTCGATCTCCATGTCTGCAGCTTTTAGATATGGATGTGCCAAGTTCTTCATAATTTTCATGCCTTTTTCAGTAACCCAAAGATAAACTATCCAGAGTAATTTTATACGCTGCTAGGTGCGTTTCATACACAAGGTTTTTAGCAGGTTCTCATGAAAAATCTCTCTGGAAACACTTTTTTTTTTTCCCTTTTTCCTTTTCTACATTTGCCTTCTACCAACACCAGCAAGAATTTGCTGGTAGTATAGCCGAGCGCTTTGTACAAGTTGTTTAAAAAATAGAATTTAAACCCCCCCACATTTCTTAGTATTCAGTCCCATCCTCCGTGAGTCAAAACCTGCTGGGTGCGCAGCAACATTCAGGAAAATATCGCTGCATCTCTTCAGAGACATGAGGGCCTATGTAGTGTTGTGTAGTACAGAGGGTTAAGGTATTTTGGAAAGCCATGAAGAGAATGAGCAGGCGTTCATATGTCAGCATAGGACAACGGAGTTTTGTAAAGGCAATGTTAATGTATGGTTAAGCCCTTCCAAGGTATCGCGCAGGTCACTATTACATCATTGATGATTTACATTTTCTGCTCTGTATCACTTTGTATTCCTGGCTTAGGAAAGCAAACTAAAGCTGGATAAATGCTGGGTGTGCTCAAATGGTGTGCATTCGGCTTCTAATAGCTTAATGACCGCTTTCTTCTCTCTTGTTTATTGCCATTATTATGTGTTTGTTAACAAGAAACTGGTTAGCAGAATCACAGAAGAGGCTGCCTAATGTTTTACTACCAGATTCGCGAGAGGGAAAAGGATGGGACAGAGGAATCATTTTAAGGAGTGGGGAATAAACAGAGGCTTTTAAATTTAATTCCTGTCTGTCATCATCCTAATTAGCAGTGGGTCTATTTGATGTCTCAGTTCAGAGAGTGTGAGTAGTGCCGCTTTGTGTCTGTCACGGTGATTAATGTCTTTTTCAGTAATAACCCAGTAACACACGCGGAGTCATACACTAAACCTATAGAGTACGCTGTCCCAGAACAATTATGTGACATATACCCAGTTACATCAACGGTGATGTCCTCCGTTTGGATTGCTGAAAAAGCAGACTGAGGACACATGAGGGGTGTCTGCTGAACCAGAATATCCAAGGGACTAGATAGAAACAATAGCTGTACGAATATACGTTGAATTTAATAATAGTTGTTTAACTTCTATTCCCTACTCATTTTGGATTGTTCTCGTCATCATGGAAACCAGCTTCTCTGCACATTCCACAGGGCAGCAGCAACAGCGGGACAATAAAATCACAGCTAAGTGCAGCATATTCGTTATGTAATATCTCTGATCCTTTCCTGGAACTGATAAGAGAAATGGGGAATATCCCACCGAATCCAAAATGTGGTTATGCTCATATTACATGCACCATGGTTACGAAAGGCAGATCTGAAAGAAAATCAGTAAATTCGTAGTAATTTTAGTGGGCTTTTGACCAGCCCTAAGCTGAAGCCTGTGGCTTTGAGGAATTTGATATCTACATTTTTATTTCACTTTTAAACAATTCCAAGACTTTCAGCATTCATTTCTTATATTACAGCAACCTTTCTCAGAAGTATTTTCTCATGCCATGCAAGCTAGAAGGTGGCTGGAGTTTCAGAAGCAGATGAAGGAGAGCATTACCCGCTTTCTTCCTGAAGGAGGTATTTGTTCAGCTGACCTTGTCTTGGAGAAACATTCAGCTCTGAATTGTGTTTGCAGAGCCGAGCAATCATAATTTATATGACAGATGACACTTAAGTACTATGCCATGTGTTAATTTTTCGCTTATTCATCAAATAGATTAGTATAGAGTTAATTACATAATCGAAACGCTGCAAGATCTAATGCGTAATTCTCTGACAGAAAATACAGGATACTTTACACGAACAAGCTTCACCTGACCATACTTTTGTGTGCGGCTTTCCTTTTGAGAAATGTAGCACTCTGAAACAACTGGCAAGTGATGCTGGATATTAGTTGCAGTAAGAAGAACTGAAGAATTATCATTTAGAAGGCATCACCAACACATTCTTGTCTTTTGGCTTGACCTATAAGTTACAGTAAATTTGGGTTGTTGTGAGGCTTTCACACCCTGACACTGAATATAATTCTGCTCTGAGTTAATGAAAGTTAGTGTTCATGGAGTTACATGGTTAGAGCTATGAAATTAATAATATTTAAGATTTGCATTCCACACACAAACAGCAGTAATGCTCAGCTTTAACAGATTTCAATGTATAGCTGGCATCCATGCCCTCTGTTTTCAGAAATTCGGGAGGAATTGGGTAGTCAAGCTCCCGCAATCTCTCCGTAGGAAAGTCAAATACAGATTTTGATTCGGCTGAGCCCTAGTGCAGTAACCACTGAAGAGCACTGTTTCTCATTGGGTCTAAGGAATGTGTGTGAACCGCATGTTATTGCTCACTCAAGATAATTGCTGAACTTTCTCTGCATGGGTGAAGATGATGTACATAAAAGGGTGCAGGTTTGGACTGGTAACAAAGATACGTACTGGTTTTGTTTGCATATAAAGGATGCGTGCATAGATTTCTGTTACCGCTATGTATTCATACGCGGTATGCCGGTAACCCTTCCTCAGAAAAGACGCGGTTTGACTTTCTGCACAATCTCTCTTAGGCTTTTGCTTGCGCGGTTTCACAAAACTGGGCCTAGGTGACAGACTGGGGGACAACCTTTTGGTCTGCTTTTGGCAATGGGCCTGCTGGAGCCTGGAGATGATGGCGCTGCTAGAGCGTCGTTCTTTTGGGAGCAGAATTATGTTTGTTGTGTTTTGTTATTTTTCGCCCCGCTGTGAGCCATAGGCATGCTGATTGTAAGGTACGTATCTCTGGCTGAAGAAGTTAAGGTCTGCTGGTTGTCCTTTCTATTTCCTTGTTTGGAAGTAGGGGTGCCACGTACAGCTGTGGATGGTTTCGCTGATATGTACTCCAGTGTGTAGTACGTACTTGGAAAGGTTTGTTAGAGCTGAAACAGGCTCCTGAAGTTAGCTGCTGCGAGCTTAAAGATCCTGTCCTATCTGTTGCTGCTCAGCAGAACTGAGTTGACAGACTGGATGCACATTTTTTTAAGGCCAGTAACGTTTGGCCTATCTTTGCAAATTATTTTGAAAAAACCCATACTTTAAGACCGCAAGATACTTGCTTCTTATTTTTACTTCGATCTTTGGTGAATTCAGTCAGTGCGGCTTAGCCTCACTGTCACGTTTCATAGGGCCTGGGACAAAGCGTGATTTTCCTGTACAGCCTATAATGAATCAAAGGAGCTGATATGGTTTAGTTTTGCCTAGCATTTCACCACTTCTATTAAATAAGTTAATCATGGTTGAAAATACAGCAATAAGACACATACAAAATCTTGTTCTCTGTGAAATAAGTGAGCAAATTTATTACTTGCCATCTCACCCAATGTTGTGTGGTCCTCTTTTATCAACTAATCTTTTTTGAATGCAGCATGAATGCTATAGATTAGGAAACCTATTTCACATGTGCTACAGCAGCACTCAGTTTCAGAAAGAGGGAATGTATAGAAGCTCAGAAAACGTTGCATGTTCAGTGTCTAAGGAAGGAAGTAACCACCATGAATCGTGGGCTGTGCTGACTAGCTCCAAAAGATAAAGTTTTCATTTGTAAAAGTTTCTGTGAATTAGGTAAATGACTATATAACTTCCAGGCAGCACTCTCAGCTTTCATCATGCGTGTTTTTAACTTTTTTTTTCTTTGTATACTGAATTCTTATGCTGAAGTCACCTGAAAAGTCTTGAGCTCAGAGCAATAAGGCAAGGTACGAAGGCGGAGAGTCTTCAGGACTTTACTGGGACTCAGTTGTGTTTTCCCTGTGAGCCAGAGGATGATCTCTCTCGGTGTAAGGACAAAACAGTGTATAGCCTTTATTTCTGTTGCTGCTCTGTCATTGCAACACAAACTCATTCCTGGACATTAACATTCTTTCCTCGCTCTGCTCGTTGCTGTAGCTAATAACTATTTATGGAACAAACCTGACGGGCTGAATCTTCTGCTTGACCGCTGGTGGCCTTAAAATGGAAGATATATTAGCAAGCTGATGATATCACTGCCTTTGTGCTCATGAGTATAGCTAGCCACGTACTTTTATAGCTTGGTCGGGAACAGCTTAAAAACTATTTTGGCAGATCTCTGGGTGCCACTATGAACTTTCTTAACTCCTTTTCCCATTTCCAGACCGTTTAGTTTTAAGTCTCTCATGTGACATCTGTTAATCAGGATATACATAGAATCAGAAGCAAATGAAAATTAGAATAATGAGAATAGGATACAAAACCCCTATGATTTTCTGTTCATACATTTTCATCTTTATTATGGTAATGAAATGCTTAATAATGTACTCTTCGGCTGGTGAAATATATCTTGAGATGCTAGAATTAGCGCATGATTTGGACAACTCCAATGACAATAAAAGGATACATAGTTTTATGACTAGGTAGCAAATTGGCAATATCACCTGCATGTAAAGTGCAGCTAAAATAACATAACTAATGAGATAATGTGAGATAACATATGGGAGTAAATAAAAAGGTGTTGGACGGGTGAAGAAATGCTTTAAGTTACATCCAAAACATAGGTATAGTTCAAATAACATTACGATTCTGGCTCAGGCTCATGAAAGTGTGGAAAGTGAGAGTTAAGGCTGCCTGTCTATGCTTAATATGCCCTGGTGCCTTTCCAACAAATATTTTATTATGTGAGCTCTCCCAGTGATTTTGGAACGTGAGCAGCATTTTGGACCTCCGTAGCGCTTTGACAGTGATTTTTTTCCCCATAGATTGTCAAGCAAAGATGAAAGTCCAGAGAATTAAGAGAGAGAAATATCTTCAGTTCCATTTTTGGGCTGTTAGAAGCAAATAACATTTTTGTGTATCCTGCCCCCTCCCGCCTTACATTAGGACATGGCGAAAATATTTTGTTTAAAAATTTGGACTGCGGTTAGAGTTTGGGCAGATGATCTTCATTTTATGTCCCTAGAAAATGTTTTATTTTCAGAGAAAGTTGCTTCCACCCCTTCTGCCTAGGCATTTAGGGCAAACCCGCAGTCAAGCCTCTGTTCTTCCTGACTCAGATCAAAAGTTTTCCCCTAAAAGTGGTAAAATGGGAAGATGAACTCGAGTCTTCTCCACTGTAGGCTGGTAACCTGATGCTGAGCTATTCTGACATGATGCCACAAAAGACTTGTTTTCCTTCTCCTACGGGACAAAGGCAACATTCAAAGCCTTATGAGATGGCATAAAATAAAATGGCTAGTTGGCGTTTTGGGTAGTGATGGGATTGGAAGATGAGGATTTCAGTCTCAGCACTTGCATGTTCCTCCTTAATGCCGTATCTGAGCTTCTTGCACATCTCAATGAACTGGTTTTATAGCTGCCGGTTTTACAAATGGGAACGTGAAAGCAAGAAAATGTTTTGCAGAGCTGGTTGTTGATTCATCTTCACACAAGTACCTCATCCAGCGCAATACTCCCAGAATATCTCTTCTCATGGCTACAGATTTTCTGCATACAGCCAAAAGGCTTATTGATTCATCCGGTATTTCCTTTAGGTTGTCATTTTGTCCCTGCATGCTTTATGTATCCAGTTTTCCCATTGATATGAATAGAAATAAAAATAAAATATCCAATTCCTTGGGTTGCATTGAGAGTAGGTTGTATAAACCGGTCTCCCGGGCATACCTGGCTGTTCTATGGAAGTCAGAGTCAATATCTCTTTAGTTCAGCTGCTAGCTGTACTCTGACAACAAGTTATTTTGTTTTCAATTTTCTTTTTCTTCTTAGGTTGAAACAAAATACCTTTATACGTACCACCAATAGCTCCCAAGACTTAGGGAAAATTAGCAAGGATATAAAACCTACAGAGTGTGTGTGGTTTGCTGTTGCAGCTGCACTTTAAAGGAAAAGTAATATACTCACTTGTCCTCCTTAGAAAAGCATCAATAAATTAGCACTCTTTGAAAAGTTCCTGATGCCTAGCACAATTTTTGTATATTACAGCCAAAGTGTGGGTCCTCTGTTTTTAACACTTTAATCAATTTAAACTGCCTTGCCAAGATCTGAGGAGTCTCTGCTCCAATTCTTTTCTTTATAACATTTTCTGACCACGTCTCTTTCTTCTAAGGGGACAAGGAATGGGTCACCTTGGAGGTACAGCGTCCCCACAGTGACTCAGAGCCTCTGCAAAGGTCTGTAAGGACAGCTGTCCATACGTCAAGGGTGAGCATGACTGTGGTTGGAGGTACTGCATCCTGCACAGCTCCCCTGTGGGCTGTGGGGCTGAAGACCGTCATGCCTTTGACAACGATGGGATTGTCTCCTTCAAAGTGCCTTGGGAGGGTTTGTGCCTTCACTGTGAGAGCCTGCTAACAACGTCTCAGTCTCCATCCATTCAAAGTGCTGGCATAGTTGTTTACCCACCACCCGTCAGCTCAGTGGGTTAAGGTCCATACTTCAAAAATGCAGCATATTGTGCCTTCTTGCAGTACTAAGAATGAAGAGGAGAAACTTGAAACAAATGAGAAGGATTTCTGTTAACTCTGTTGCCAAGGGGTCTTTCTTAAACTCTTCCCTTCCATAACACCTGAGTCAAAATAATGTTGACTCTGTTAAATCTTCAAGTTTCTTGCTTTTTGTGTATCAATACTAGCACGAAGCAGTTACAGTCTCCAGAGATGCACGAGTGAACTGAGTGAGGCAGAGATATTAGAGTTGCTCACGTCCTTCCATGCCCTGTCCTCTGCCTTTGTTAATCTGCATGTGCAAATTGAACTCTTAATTTATCACCATGTTGTGGTGACAGCAGGCAGGATCAGAACACTTCACAAACACGTAGCACCACATTAACATCAGAAACAGATTCTTCCCCAGAGAGGAGAGAAGACTTTAAAGAATGCGCAAAGATACCACAGGGCTGTAATCCCTCTTGCTGCACAAAAACCAACTGATTTTTGTTGAAACACTCAGAGGGGGAGGGGAGTCCAATAATCTGCAGAACTGCAGAATCTGTAGGATCAAGAATCTGCAGAATCTGTAGGATACGGATTTTCCACTGTCAAGAGTGGAGATGAGAAACTTTAAAATTAGTGTGGGGAAAAAAAAAAGGTAAAAAAAGAAGAAAAGACCCCATGGCAAAACAGAAAAAATACCGTAGGGTAATAACTTAATGTGCCTGCCTGGAGAAGTTACCTGCTCCAAGGACCGTCCCTCTGGATGCAGGTGATCTCTGCTACACAGGGCTGCAGGCTCTGCCCTCATTCCTGCGCTGTCTTTACCAGCTATCGCCTGTTTTGACAGGGGACTGAGCCGCCTCCTCATCGCTTCATGGAATACTAGCAGGTATCCCAGGATCGGTGAGGGCCATCTGTGCAGACGCCCTGTGGTCTTGTTTTAGTAAAGCACTTAAACACATGCTTAAAGGATTTGCTGAATTGGATGCTGTGCTCCCTGCTGGCTCCCTCCTCAAGTCTCCTGGCTCCCTGACTCTTTGGCTCTTCAAGTCCTTAAGGATGCTCCCGCTGTGGAAAGCTGGGCCCCTCTCCTTCTTTGTGGCATCAGAGATGAGGCAGGCACGCTAGTCTTGCCTCACCAGGTAGGTCTTTTCTGTTATTTTGTGGTGGGAGATGAGCTCGCTGTCCCTACACTCATCCCAGCGGGTAGGAGCATGCTGTGGCATGTGGGGCCACACCACATTGTCCTGTCCTCACGACAGCCCCATAGAACATGGTCCTCAGCCTTGCTGACGTGCTGCACTCTGCCTGCCATGTACCTGCCGGTAGCACTGGTCTCTGTGAGGAGACCGCCCATCCCATCAGTTCCACTCCAGTGCTGTCACCTCTCACCCAGAGCACCCTCACACCACAGAGGGTCGTTTGCAGGGTTGTCCCTTCTTTTGATGGCAGTGATGATGGGGATGGAAAAAAGCTGCGCTTAAGTGGTTGTGTTTTAAAGCCATTTTTGCCTTAATGTTATTGTATTTGGTTGAGTTGTCTTTCCCATAAAGCGGGGCAGGAACGAGGTTTCAAAGCCTTTGCAAATGTGATTATTTTAAAGGTTACTGGCTGGATGAAGACCTTAGACACTCTTTTTAAACTCCCAAGTTCTCAGTCTTTGAGAGCACTTAAGTGATTTAAGACCCTACATCTGAGGGCTTTGGCAGGAGTGAGTCCCAGAGCTCCTAAGTCGCTTCTCTTTCAAATAAAGCTTTATTCTCTCAGGATCTTTTCAATATGTTACCCTCACTTCTGTGTTCAACAAAATCTTCAGAAATGTTTGGATTCCCACAGAGGCTGGCTAAGACGAGTTTATTTACTCAGTCCTGCTTTGCTTCATCAAAGAGACCCCAACTAGGAGAAGTCAGAGGGCCCCATTCGTTATGTTTTGCCCAGCCTGAGAGGTACTCCTGCCTGCAGTAGCGATGCTCTGCGGGGAAATGTAAACTTGCCAAGCTTTACTTACCTCAGCCCAGCATGTGGTGCGGCACACTGATAGATGCACGGGTCCGACACGCTTTGGAGACCAGCCAGGGGAGATGTAGTGAAGAAGAAGGACACGTCTCCGCCCCCAGCTCTGCACCATGCGTGATTTCTGTGCCAGGCCAGTGCCCCAACGGGCTCCTTTGCTGAGGTAGCTGCTGGGGTGCGGGTCCCCAGGAGCCTGTCCTGCATAGGAGCAGGCCAAGAGCAGAGCCTGTGGACATGCCAAAGCCTCTCCAGAGGCACCTGTACTGAAAAAGCCAAGGTGGAGTTACGTTTTCTCTTCAGGGGTCCACACAAGCTGTTGGTTTGTTGTGCGACCATGCATCTTGGTGGGGTCATCAGGCTTTCACTGTGAGAGCCTGAATTCAGGTGATTGGAGAAGCTGAGCTCATAGGCTGACACTGTGCCCCCTGCCAACTGAACCCCCCACCCCAATACTCCTTTAAAACTGATATTTCATACCACCACCACCCCCCCCCACACACACCCCCAACCCCTCATAAAGAAGATTTTAAGGAAGTCTGAATTAGTAAGATTGTTTTCCTTGGAGGTTTTCCACTAGAGTTGAGAAACTCTGTGTATGGGGTGGACTCAGGACTTTGGCATCTCTGTTAAGATCAAATCTCAGTTTCGGATTCTTAATCAAGTAGTGCTGGGGGGCCAATGTACAGGGTTAGGTGCCGCAGCTGGCCACTGTTTCCCTGCACAGTGCTGCCATTTGAAAGAGGAGGAGCAGAGAAAAAAACATGCCTGAAACGACTCTGAAAGCGAACATTTCTGCAAATTCACCTGCAAGAAGCAAACCCCTTGAAGGGCTTCATTTGAAAAATAAATATTTTTGCTTTAAGAGACATTAAAAGAAAGGACCCTCTTAGAAGAAAAGAAATCCTGGTGATTCAGCTGAACAGAGTGTAATGCACTCAGCAAAAATAAGAAAGAAAGGAACGAAAGTGTTAGCAGAGCCTTGATTATTGGTGATGGAGGGGCATTAGCCAAGTTATAATGGATTGTCAAAATAGGTTCGTGTTTGTATAACCTCTCAAGTTCCTTGCGCTGAGTCAACATCTAGCCATCTGGGATGGGGGTGGGGGGGAATAACTTTTTGTTAAAAAAAAAAGTAAAAATCGGTTAAATTTATGTTTCTATTCTAACAGAAGTAGTGTTTAAAAGGAAAACATACCTTTCAGAGTGAAGCATTTGTTTTTGTTCTTTACAAGTGCTTGTTTGTTAAATGGCTTGTAGTTATTAAATCATGGAGGTTTCCCCTGCTAACATAAAAATAGGTGTGATTGGAAAATTTGTAGCAGGAAAATAAAACTGCCTTTCACTCGCTTGGACTTCACTTGACTTGGTGAGATATTTTTAAACCCTGATTGACTTAAAAGCATATTTCTTTAGGAAAGAAGTATAATTAAAACAGAAATTTTCCAGGAAGACACATAGAGGCTACGGCAGTAACACCGTGAATCGTGTGTCCACCCAAGGACGCAGCCATTCCCAAGTGGTGGTGCTTACTGATGAGGGAAACATAAAACACTTGAGTATGAAAGCAAGAACTTGGAAAACAAAGATGGGTGTTCTGTAGCAAATGTAATTTCATTTTCCAGCCTCCTTCTGTGTATACAAATTCAGTAATTTCTTATGGTCAAGACCCCTTAGCTTTGATAAGCACAGCATGCACGTCTTTAAAATGATGGTGAACTCTGGTCAGTGTACTTGTGTGTGAAAATAATTGTGCTGTGTTTCATGCTGTACTGGGACCTGTGCTGGTCAAAAGCCCAGAGGAATGAATGAATAGACATCAGCCACCCTGAGATGGCTTTGGGTCAGTTCATAGTTATGGCTTGTGCTAATGAAAAAAGGGATGACACATCTGAGAGCAACTCTTGTGGCTTTGTCCTCCACTGCTCCATAAGGGAGCATGAAACACAGTGCGATTGTTTTCACATGCAAGGACACTGATGAGAGTAAACGGGCAAGAGGAGGAGGCAGGCACAAACAGCCCTCCAGTCTCACTGAGGCTGTTTGAGGGCCAGGGGTGACTGTGGACACCTCTGCTGGTGTCTGCAGCGAACATCTTCACATGCCTGTTGCTTTCATTCAGTTAACCACTGAGAGATTTCCCTGGGAGTCACTATGATATTGGATCCACATAATTCTGAACAGAAAAGCCCATTAGTGGCAGAGTCCCAGCATTTTGTTTTGCTGTCGTGTATGTGGGCAGATTTACTAACTTGCAAAATTCAGTACATCATAATCAGTTTCTGGGTCATTGAAGAGACTTGGCAAACTTTTGCGGTACTTTGTAATGTGTTTCCTCTGTTTCAAGTCAAACCAGAGTGAGAGCCTTGACTTTGAGTGTTTTGAAAGATGATTTATTTCTTCTAGTTTTAGAAGTTATCTTTGTTTTTGTTATACACAGGAAAAAGAAGACCCTGGTGGAACACTGCACTCAAACCAAAAAAAAGAAGAAACAAATTATGAAAAAGAAACGTTTGAAGGCACGGTATGTCAGTCATTTAGTTCTTATTGAAAATACTTCATAAGAAATATATCCTGTCTAATTCTGATCTACTAATAAAATATGTTTATTCAGCAAGGGTTAACTTTCTCTTGTGCACAAGGATCTAATTCATTGAAATCCCTGTTGAGGTTTTAGCACACAAATGAAGTGTTATACAGTCTTGCTGGAGCTCTTGGCATTGGGTGAATTTTTCCCGTCATAATGTTGACTTACTAGACACGTGCAAAGCTGTCCACCTCACTGTGGCTGTGCCTGTGTGGCAGAAGGCAGTGCCGTAAGGAGCCCCAATGCGGACGGGGCAGCTCAAGCCTTCCTGCAGCGAGCCTCCTGCAAGAGGTGGTGTCTGCAGGGGCTAATCCCACCTGTTGGGGAGGAGAGTGCGATTTGCTGGGTAGGTGTCTTGATCCAAGGCGCTCTGTACTTTCTGAACTCACTGAGGAATTTACAGATCTTGCAGGCCTGGGGACACTAAGAAAATACTTGTGAAATTTAAACAAAAGTGAGCATCTTCACACTCTTGGTGGGGTCTTTGGTGTATGCATATTGCTTTTGGTAGCTGTGGGGATATGATGCCATGAAGTATTTTAGAGTGATTACACTCAAGACCAGACTTGCAGTTCTGAAGCATACGGATCCAGGGATAATACTGAGCCCAGGCCTGGTTTTTAACATGCAGTTACTGTGACTGAAGGTGCAAAGTTGGTGTTTGCACGTGGGATGTTGAGTCCTACCCATATATCTGATGTAATAATAGAAATGCAAGCAATTATGTAAAGAGAAGTGTGCCCGTGGGCTTCCTGTTATGAAAATAAGGTATTATTTGTAAGCTTTATCCCATTGACTGAGAAGAGAGGGGACACTTATACTTCATATACAAATGCTGGACTAGTTTTCATTGACCAGGGCTTCTTTGTATTCTTCTGGGAAGGTACTTCTGCACATCAGAAAAGGCTTTTTTTTTGTTTAGCATAAGAGAGATTTGGTGTAGATGAGGGTCAGGCTTACTCTTTGACTTTCCTCAGCCTTTTCTTATCAATGCAAAATCAGTTTGTTCTGAAACTTTATCAGCATATGGACTGGAATTATAATTTGGGTTGGACTAGTCTTTTTTGGAAGGAAGTGTTAATTTTTCAAAACCAGAGAGATTTTCAGAAGGTTGTGGAGCAACACAGTGCTTGTCTTGTCTGACGTCCTTTATAAATGTGCAGCCAGATATTTACAGTGGCTGTGCTTATCAGATATCTATTTTGGGGGAGATTTTTGCCTACACGACTGCCATACAGATATGGCAGGACTTCAAAGGCGATGTTAAAAAAAGTTAAACAGGTCTCCTGAGTTGTGAGATCAACATAAATATTTCTTTTGCTCACATTTTCACTTCCTCACTTAAGACAATGATTTCTGTAAGTTAAATAATTAAGATTAAAAGGATAATTTTCCTGAAAGTTTTAGGGTGGAAACCATGTTCATTACATATCCATTTAGATAACAAACTGAATTTAGCCTGAAAACCTATCCAGCAATAATGCTACAGGCAGGAAGACAAAGGTAAATGAAAGGGAATAAAAATTACATGGGATTTTCTGACCAGACAGTCCTGTGTTTGCAGCCAAACACTTATCATAACTTTTTTTCATTTTTTTTTTTCTTGGATGTTTTGTCTTCAGTATTAACTTGAAAGAATATGAGTCATGCAGAGGTCAAAGATTGAGGTATTTTTCCTGGCATGGAATATTTTACTGCAGGACTCGTGGACTGCTTACTCCCATCAGTATGAAAATCTTCTCATTGCCCTTAGGCTGTTGTGTTGTGAAAGGTTGCAGTGTAATATATGACTCCTGCCTCCTGATTTCCCCTTGCATGGGGCCCCCTAAAATAGCTTTTCCGAAAAGTCCTTGAAAATTTAGAATCGTCCCTTTTCATTGTCACAGTACTTGGGAGTCACTAGTCATCTGTCTCCTTGGTAAATCTTTGTCCCTCCCCCTTTATTGATAAATTATCAGTGTTTGGCCTAAAAGTACAGCCGAACTGTTACTTGGACTTTAGACTTTAGTATTAGGCTGTGGGAAAGGAAAGGAGTGATGGTCTGGAGATGGAGCAAAAATAAAGAATAGAAAATGATTTGACTTTCAACATTATCTATATTACCTGGCAATATTCACAAATTTCAACTGTTTGCTCTACAGTGAAGATGAATTCTCTATTTACTTAGGTGGGTGAATGTTCTTGAGTTACATAAAGTCAAAACCTGTTAGAAACAAACCTGTCAGCAAGCAGCCTGACAGTAAATTATACTGTTTGTGATGGGGAGGATGCATCTGGTTTTCCTTCTCTGAAAACTAACCAATGCAAAGTGATACACTATGTTAGCCACTAAGGGCTTGTCTAACCATAGGGTTATCATAGATTTACTCTTATTTTCATTTCAAACTGTACCTTCTTCTGAAACAGATTGATATGTAGCTAAGTCTCGTTGACTAGAGGTACTGACATCCAGATCCATCAGTCCTTCAGTGCTCAGCATCTCTACACCTGACTTGCAAGCTCCTAGCACTGGGAACAGAAAAAAGTAAACCATCTTAGAGACTTAAGTTCCTTATCCAGTGAATAGGCAGAAATCAGTGTATCAGAATTGGATAAATTATTGCAAAATCTTGTCCATAAATGCCAGTAATTAAAATTGCAAAGAACTTCAAAGAACTATAAATACAAAATACATAGTAGATGGAAAACAGAGATACTCTGTAGACATATCCAGAAGGCTTAGATTTTGGAATAGACTTTGTTGGGTAGTAGGCGAATTGCTGTCACTGTGGTCTTTCAAGAAGAGATTAGGCAGGATTCAGGAAGGACAATCTGGGCACATTGGAGCTTGATTCAGAACAAAGCAGCACATGCTTGGTGGGATGAATTCATAGAAACGTCATGCTTAAAAATATTTCGGAAGATTAACTTCTTTGGTCCTACTATGGACATACTGACAACAAAGTTACAGTAAGGATTGGATCTAGCCATTTTGTGAACATGCTGATATTAGAAATGAACGATCAATTCAAAATAATTGTGATGTATATGAAACCAGACTTTAGCATTTGGTTTTCCTCTGAACTAAAAGACTAATACACTGTGTGTAGGTATCTTCTAGGGCTGGTAGACCCTTTTCTGTACCAGGCAGTGTGGCCTTTGGTGGCTCTAAACTGAGGAGGAGAACGCTGTCTCGCTGAACTATTATGTAAGCAAGAAATATTAACATGCATTAAAAAATTTACCAAACTTATGTCTACAAAAGTATGACTTCAGGCTAGACTGTCCTCAGCTAGTTGCTTATGGGCAAAATGTCACGTTGCATCACTTCTGAAATTAGTGTATTTATTTTTCAGCTGTATGCTTCAGATGAGTTCCACATGTACTCCAGATTTAACAAATTCATCATTGGTATCTTATTATCACTTCAAATTACTTCACAGTTAGGTCAGATCCAGGGTTCTCGTTTGTTTTTCATAGCATGGATCACATTTTAATACAGAGTGTCTTATGTGTATCCATCTCCTCTTCCCGTTTTGCAGTTGTGAAACACCCTTGTGGTGTGGATAGTTATTATATACATGGAAAAGTAAAGTTAGGAAACTATTTCATGCAGTTTTAGCTTCATAACAGTTTAATAGGTGGGACTAGGGAGAGCCAGCTCTTTGTGACCAGCCAGTTCTCCAGCGTGGGCCATTTTTGAGAACATCTGACAATGTTGTTTTGTAGTATTTCACTTCTAAGTTGCCTGACTGTATTCATTATTTGTTGTTTCTAAGGATTCTGCCTTCCTTGAGTACTGTCTCTCTTTCCATCTCTCTTTTCCTCTCTGCTGACAAGAGGAAAGCCAGAAAGCAGTGTGAGAGTAGCTCCCTCCAAGTCACAAGTTACTGGCAGCACGTGCAAGTCCAGGGGCAAGGAAAGAGGGGCCACAGGCCACTACAGGCTTTTCTGAGCAGGAAATTGAAAGAAGGTCTGGTCAGGTATTCTTCACTAGACCTGTTTTTTGACAAAAAGTACTACATTTTCAGCCAAACTCTTACCTCCAAGAAAACTGTCTGATTTCTCTGGGTGTTATCAGTATTTCACAAAAAAAATGGACTGACTGAAAAAAAAAAAAGAGAGAAAAATTTTTATTTGGCTATACTGTGTGTTGTCTAATGGCTGTTGTGGTTAGGTTGCCTCACAGCTCCGTTGAAGTCTCTGGCTGACAGCTGGGGCTGTACCTCTGCCTGTACAACGGTCCTGCCTGCACCCGCAAGAGAGGCGTTGGTGAGGGGAGATGGGGTGCACCACGGGAGGAGAAGCCTGCTGGGCATCCTTCCTCCGGGAGGCCTCAGGCTGGCGGGAGCTGTGCCTTACAGCCCTGGGGGATTGCCAGAGGTGCATGGGGATCTACCTTTTCCTTTCCATACAGTTTACTCTGGTGGGTTTCTCTCTGTTTCACAGGTGACTAGCAAAATAGGAGACTCCCTCCCTACCCACTTAGAGGTATTTTCTTGGCACTGCTCAGTAACATATGCTAGCCAGGCTTAATACATTTTAGTAAGCCAGTTTAGCCCATGGGTTTTGTATGCTCATTTATTACTTCTCCCTCTTTTGCCTAATGAAGAGGTGCTGCCTGCTCATTGTTTGTAATCAGAAAGACTCTCTGAGAATAACTCAAGGGATTAAACTGACCAAGTTTAGTTTATTTGGTCATTAGGATTGTACGGATCATGGTATAAAAGTGTACATTACCAATCCAAAAAGAGTGCTCTGTTGCAATGGTTGCAACAACAGGAATTGAGTAAGCTCTGCCGGATATATTAGTGCTTTCATATTTGCACACATTTATTTACAACAAGCCACTGTCAGAGATAGATTATAGGACTAGGTGGATGGCCAGTCTGGCCCTAGAGGGCATTTATCATGTCTGTACGTTCTTAAAGCCCTTGGAAGCCCAGGAACACTCTTGCATGCCTTGTGCCAAGGATATCCAGATCCAAAGGTCTGTTGCCAGCTCTGCTTCAGTGTGTAGCACCTGGGAATGCCATCGTACCACTGCCAGGTTAGGCAACTCTCATGGGAATATAGTTCACAGACATACCGTTTAGTTTAAGTATAAAACATTATCAACACCGGCTAAAAAGATACCGTTTTGATGAATGTGTTAGAGAGGTTGTCATGGGGACATCTTGCTCTCTCAGTCTTCCATAAAATCCTTATGGAAGCTAAAAACAATGGTTTCCTCAGAGGGGCGATGTGAGGAAGGGAGCATCCTGCATTTTGGCTGTTCTTTGATGAAATTGAATATGTGGAAATTAGGAGAGGAGATGGCATCACGGGGCGGATAGGTCTTAGAAGGCCAAACACACTGTGAAAATCTCTTTCAGTACTGACATGGAGACATGAAGCTGGTCGCTCAATTCTCAGTTCTGAAAAAAGCATAGAAATTGTTTCCAGGTTCAAATTAGACAAAACAATGCGCACTGTGTGACACACTGGACCTCAATTTTATGGCAAGAACCTCCAGTTTCTTTGGCAGTTCAAAGCAGGAGTCTGCAGTGCACTGAAAGCTTTGTGGCAGCTTCATAAGCATTCCCAAACTCTGGAATATACCGAGCAGTGAGCTATTTGATTACACCTATTAAGTGGATTGAAATTGCTCCTTGTATATTGCTTAAATGAGGCTTGATCTGGGGTTTTGGCATGATGAAGATGGAAGTAGCTTGAGACAGAGAAGGGACAATCTTCCTTATACATTCAAGCCAGAAGGACTTGGAAGGGGTTTTGGGATTTAATGAATAGCCGCCTATGGCTCTCCCTGTGAGAAACATAAAATAATCGTTAAACGCTCCCTACTTTTCCTATTTTTGCTGTGTGCACTTGTTTTGTCTGCTGGGTGATGGGTGGGCTTGGGCTATACCAGCTGCAGGAAGTGTAGTGTGTACTCCAGGTGAGCTGAAGGCGAGGGAGTGCTCCGCAGAAACACCGGGTTTGGCCCAGGCATCTCAGCCCCAGATGGGGCTATTCTGCTCAGCTGGAGCTCTTCTGGGGATGCTGCAGCGCATAAAGTGAGATAGTAATTGAAACGGTTTCTGGTCGATCTCTGCTGACGTAGATGCTCAAAATGACAAAAATATTGGAAGTTGAAATCAATGTCAGTATGGTTTTCCTTTCTTTTTTGGGCCAAATGTTGGTTTTAGATGATTACTGCTGTATCAACCAGTGCAATTTCAGGGCAAAGAAGCTTCAAATTTGAGTATTTGTAAGTATTAGGACCTTTCCACCACATAACATAATGCAGTCAGTGGCGCATCTGAACCCTTTAAAGGCATGTGTTGAGATCTGTCACCGGAGACAAGACTGTTTCCAAAACTAATGTACTTCTTCACCCTGGTTAGAAGCGGGGTCAAAAATAATCCCGTCTTCTCCCCAATCAAATACGGAGGGAATGAAGATAAAGGTAGTCCAAGTATGACCTCAAACTGAATACTTTGCTTTAGTTTTATAATGAGGCTGTGTTTTGTAAGGCAGACTGTGGGGACAAAGGTCGTCAGGAGTAACTGTAGAAGTGCAAATGAATGTGTTTGCAATGGAAGAGTGGCTGGATGATGTCCATCTCCTAATATCCAAGATCTGGCAGAGGATATTGCTAGTCAGGTAGAATGAATTTTTAATAATCTGTGAACTCGTAGCACTTTATGATTGAGGGATAATGCCTGTGTCATCCTCTGTTGAAGGAAGGGAAAAATAATCTGGACAGCTCATTAGTGTCACCTCAGTAGTATGCAAGGATTTGAAACAATAGAGAACAGAGAAAGAAAGGCAAGTAAAGAATGGAAAAAATAAAAGCAACAGGAGTTTTTCAAAGGTGAATTGTACCAGGTTAATTTATATTTCTGTTTGACAAGGTAATTCCTCTTCAAAGGAAGTGAAATGTAGAGATTTAATCCGGCAGGGCTTCAGTGCCACTGAGCTTTGTGGGAGACTGAAACAACCTGAGGGAGATGGGGATTTGTAGGCAGAGTGTCAAGTGGTAAGGAACAGGTTAAAGAAGAGGCCACAGAGCTGCCAACTGAGAGGGCAAGGGTTGAGCTGGAGCAAGAGAGCTGTGGCATTCCTCCTACGCCATCTGGAAAGTGTTCCCATTTAATTGTACCATTGATAACTTTGTCACCAGAAGTCACAGCGTACTAAAAGCATGGGCTGAGTTGTTGTCTGCCAAGGGAAGGATTGAAATACCATCCTGGGGAAAATGGATGGAACTTTTGGATGGTGTGGCAGACATCGGACAAAATACGGCAACACAAAGGGCAAGGTGAAGGAAATGAAGGCTTTGGTACAAATATCTTTGATGAACCTCCTATGCTGAGTAAAGGTGGCTTGCTTTCTTGGATGGTTTTTAGTTAGGTGAGCTATTTTTTCCATAGCATGGAAAACCAGTTCCATACATGGAACCAAATACTATGTAAAGGCTATATGTTGGCGAAAGCTGCTCCAGACGTGCATCAGGCAATTTGTTCTGGGGGACACCTGCCTTTTCTACTGCAGAAGTCAAAAGTATGGACTGGGTGAAGGGCAATGCAGAAAGAGAATGGTTGATGCATATGAAGACTGTTGAATAATTCCATCAGGAACAGGCCTTTGTTTCTCTGCCTGTAATGCCAGTGCTGCTTGAACCAAACTTTTCCATTATGGGTGAAAAAAAAAATCATGAGGATTTTTCAAAAATATTTATGAAATTTTGGAAAAAATGAAATCAGTATTTGGGAATGTTTTGATTGGCAAGAAAGCTTTGGCTCTTCTACTGCTTGCTAAAAAGACTGATCTTTCAAAAATTAAAATTTCCAGATGTTTGGAGGAGAGCTTAATAAAAAATGGTAAAAATATTTGAATATTAAAAAATACAATAATCTACTTTATATGCATATATGCTGGATCTATATTGTATACTTAATATTTTTTAAAGCTATAGAGAATGATGACAAAGTATTACATGTTTTCACCTCTGTATTCTCAGCTCTAGCACAGGAAGTTTTTAGAAGGTACTTGTTATAAATGGTTGCTCAGGAAGTATTTTCATATCATCTTATTTTTCCATTGTTCTGCTCTAGATTGTTGAGACCTACTTTGCAGTGACTACCACAAGTTAGTGTTAGGCTGGGGAATAGTGTTAGGCTCTCCAGAAGTGGTGCCGTTGGCTGTGACTTGAGGAGTTGGAGTGGTATAGGTTTGCGTGCTCTTATGTTCAGAACATAGCAACAGGGAGAGAGGAGATGTAGGACTTGTTTTTTCTGTAATCATTGGTGAGTCACTTAGAGAAAGTTTTTTAACTGGTCACTCTAATTAAACTCCTAATTCCAAATTAATGTGTCAGCATATGCGGCATACGTTTCAGATACTCCAGTCAGCCCATTTCTACTGACTTTGGAAGTAGACACACAAGTTTCAAAAAACAGATTTAGGTGCTGAACGTCAGGCATCTGACTTTGAAAAAAAGTATTACTTTTAATCTGTCTTGCTTTAGTTTCTTGTTAAAGCGCGATCCCAAGTTGCAAACCAAGATTATCTTGATGTTTTCCTTTGCCCTTTTCAAGGGAAAATTCTTGCTGGCTTCTAGTCAGCAGAGCTTTGAACAGAGCAAGAGCTGAGAATAGAATGATTAAGCCTTGGTCGAAACCTCTCTTGCTTCTTCATGACTTCCAGAATTCTGTTCTAAGCCGCTCAGATGCAACTCCAGCACCAGGAATTAATCATCTGCTGACAGAGAGAGAGTAAAAAGCCATTAGTTTTATAGGAGCTTTTCCCCCTTGAAATTCCATTGTCGGTTGACTCTGAGAGATGATGTTGAAACTGAGAATAAACTCAGTTTCAACATTTTCATATTCTTCGCGGTCACTGCCAGGAAAGCGCTCGAGTCTTATGCAATAACGACCTGGACTCCTTTCAGCGTTTGCTGTGGTCGTAATGGCAATGTAATGATCTCAACTCCGTACATCCCGGGTGCGGGATACAATCTGCTCAGATAGCCTTCTCCCTATAGGGCCGAAACTTCAGAAGCGGTCTCTGAGTTATGTTCTCAGAAAACCTGCCGCGTGGCACTTGACTAGATGGACGGAGCGGCTATGCGTACAGCATATGTACAGCAGCATACCTACTCCTGAACTGCCCAGCCCCAGTACTGGAGTCAGCCTCGTGGGCTGCAAAACCCAACCAGCAAGCAGGTAAATGAGCCAGTGATGCACATGGCTTCGCTGTGGACCCAAGATGGAGCAGCCCATGAAAGCTTCCTCATGTGCCTGCACAATGCAGCCTTCCCACCCAGTTTCTTGGTGCTCTCGTTGATCCTGCTGCAAATGTGCCCACACAGCTCCTGGGAGATGCAGATGCCAAGGTGCGGGCCACTTCTTTCATGCAGTCCTCTCTATTGTTTAGAGCACTATTTAAACACCTGATTTAAAAAAAAAATTAATATAGAAATATACACTATGTGATTCATAAGGTGGATTTCATAACTCACCTTTTGTTCTCCAGTTTTTAGGGAAGGCTGCCATGTAATCATTTTCAAGAAGTTGCAGTGATTTTGGGGGGTTATTTTCTCCCCTGCATTGGGCACCTGCGTTACTGACTTTTCATTCCAGAAGGAGGTGGCGTTGTCTAATGGCTGGAACATTATAGCCTTGTCATCTTGTTTATGGCCCCTCTCTGTTACTGCTCCATATGACCTACAGCACGGGTGCTAAGCTATTTCTGTGAAAGAAGGTTAAAAACACTAACCTCTTGGGATGTCGTAAAGCTTTAATGGCTGAAAAGTACTTTGAAATGATGAGGTAAATGATAGCAAATAAATGCCCAGACAGTTATTAGAGTTTGCTGATTCTCTTCTGACGCAAAATGTCTGATCACTTTGATTTGTCCCTTCTATGGTTTTTTTTTTAGTGGCTCAAGTGTCTTAGTGTGGAGAAACAGGAATAGTTAATGCAAACACAAAAACCCCTGAAGATGGAAAGAAACGGTACTTATATGACACAAGAAAAGAATGACTCAGTAATTGGTTCTTGGAAGGGTGCATTTGATAGGGAAAGTGGATAGGATAAATTTAAAAAGCGGTCTCGGTTACAAAATAATCTCCAAATTGCTTAATGTATTACCAATTTTTCTGTTATTTCAGCCCTACGAGGCAAAAAGCTCCCAATTACTCAGGCAGCAGATTCTTCTTTTAAGAAATCCAAACAATCCAAAGCAAAATCACTTCTCCCTCATTGAAGGCGCGTACCTCCATAGGCTCTCGCCTCTCTCTGACCTCAAGGTTACTATGTGGAGATTATGATGAGAATGAAACTTGATATATTCTTTGTCTTCAAACTTGTAGAATTGTGGTACCCAAAGGAATCCGTACTTTGTGATTTATGACTCCTCTACTTCGTTACGAAGAAATGTTGAACATCTTTATTTAATATGTTAGATATCATGTAATCCAAGTTTGGCTGCTGATTGTAACATGCTCACTCTTTATTCCCTAGAAGAGCAATACCTTTCTGTAACTTCCTACATTGCCATCAGCTACGCAATGCTATACCTTATTTGTGTAATTGCAAGTTTTTCCAGTTGTCTGGGTAACTGTACCATCTGAGGGGTATTACCCTGCTTTGTAGCCTGCAGATTCTTCTCAATTATTTCCTATGTTAATAAAATCTTTTATTTTTGTGTTTAAAAAAAAGGCCCCAAACCTGGTTTAAACTAACCTCAGCACATGGCATGTGCTTCTCTTCTCAGAGGGTTCCCGCACAGCCCTTGACTGCACTTCCATTAACACCAAGAAAAATTCCTCTTCTGCTCGAAAGGGAGTAAGTGATAAAGTGCTAAAGTGCTGTTGGGGTGTAGGTGATAGCATCAAGCTGCACAGCATTTTTAACAGACAATACTGAAACATGAGGCAAACCTACCAAAAAAAAAAAAAAAAAAAAAGCCCAGAATAATTTAAACTGAAGTTTTGTTTAAGCCAGAGACAGGACACCAAGCCAGGAATCAAACAGGTCTGTGTTCTGATCTGCCTTTTGCCTGGAAATCATGATCCACCCCAAGTCAACAGTTTAGCCAAGAAGCAAAACAACATGTTTCTTAGGAGACAGTGAGTGAAGCTCTAAGCACTGCATCTGATTGACTGCGGGGACGGACAGTTATTTTTTTGCCTCAGGGTGCAAGGTTTTTAGGCATTATGTTTTTCAGCTTTAATTTATAATGCAAAGCTGACTGGTAAAAAGAAGATTTGCTGCTCGGTCATGTCACTTCCTTTCAATTTCTTTTCAATTTGCATTTGGCTACTAGAGCAAAAATGACTATTTTTAGAAGCTTGGGTTGAAACCAAAAATTCACCAGGACACTACTATACTACTGAGTCACAACTTTGCTCTTTCAGGGTGGTTCATGTGACTCCCATGATGAGAAAGGGACAAATTACCCCAGGGAGCATGGAAGTGGGAAGCCTCTCCCTGCTCCCTCATCTCATGGAAACGTGCTTCTGTGTGTCACTTTCTGCAAGAAGGTAAAAAGTCACCGAACTAGAGAGATGAGCTAAAGCCTGGCCTCAGAGCATATGGGCTCTGTGCAGCCTCTCAGCCTAAGCCCTGGAGGGAGACATGTAACCTTGAGCCTTCACAGCTGATTTCTGCAGATTCCTCCACAAATGCAAATCCTACTGGTCAGAAATTGGAGGTCTAAAAAGTCTGCTTCCTCTAAATAAAGGGTCTCTTGCTTTTCAATAGCATGAAGGCTTGTCGCAGTATGGTGAAACATGCAGTTACTTCTCTCTAGAGGATGTAATATACAGCAGTGACCTAAAACCCCGGACAGTAACAAGTACTATGAAAATGAGAGGATGAAAACAACAGCGTATTGCAAGTCTCCTTTTGTTTAATTGAGAAAAAACTGTTTAGGAGCCAGAAGGTGCTGCAGTAGTACTGGAGGATTGGATTTCAAGAATAGAAGTTTTTACAAATTTACAGTAACTTTCAGCATGTGCTTTTGTCCCATTGGAACAGCTGTTGATGTATGTGTTCTGTTGAATAGGGATAGGATTATACACATTCTTTAAATTAAGCACATCTTTAACTGCTTAGTTAAATCAGGGTCTAAGTGGGCTGGATACAATGAGAAGAAGTACCTCAGATCCAAGGGTGTGCAAACAAGCTGGAGAATTCCAATAAGAGATCTGAATTTAGGGTGCAACAGATTAAAATTCCTCTGAAAAAAAGATATGCAAAGAACAAGTTAAAAAGCCAATGTGGCTTCACAAGGGACTGCTCAAAAAATCTGAGGTTAACAAATGAACTGTTCTGGAAATGGAAAACAGAGGTGGCAGCTACACAAGAACATTCTCTAAGTTACTGCTAGCAGGAAAAAATGAGAGCGAAAAGCCACGATGAGTTAAAGCTAGGCAAGGCAAAGCAATTCAGGAACGAGGAGGGGCATTTACAAGTATTTTAGTGGAATTTAGTGGATTATAGGCAAATGTGAAATAGTCTGATAATCACTGAGAGGAGAGTAAGCTAAACCCAACCCCTCCCGCTGCAGATACTCAAGTTCCTTTGCAAACTATCTTAGCAGGCACATAGGGGTTTCAGGTCCTAATTATATCTGGTAAAGTATATACTGATTAAAAGAGAAGAAAGATGTCTCAAAGCCAGGAGTGCTTAAAAATCAGCAGATGGAAGCGCGTGCATTTGACAGTGTCCAGTGTACAAAGAAATAGGCAATAGGATAAATCATAGGTAAAACAAGAAAAAGGATGGTGGTACCCTCTGTAAGCTAGAGAGTCCTGACAGTTTCATCCTAAAATTATCACCCCTTATTACCAAAGCTTGTACAGCCTTGCAAGAGCAATCTTCTGCCTAGCATGGCTGTGCCTACAGAATGAGTTACAAGCCACCGTGGGGGAATAATTTTTGTGACTACTTTGAATACGTGTTGGTGGACCACTTGCGTTAGCGGTTATGGCATTCATAGCACTGAACTCACAAAGCCTTCTAGAGCCTACCTGGGATCCCACACTGATGTTCCACCTGGTTGACGAGTTGTCTGCCGTCTTTCATGTGGCCGTCAGTGAGAGACCATCTCCCAGATGAAAAAAAATGTACACGGGGACCATCTGGAAGAGCAAATCTTGGCATGTATATCCTATGGCCACCAAAGCAACAATGAAACATAGTCTATGTGTATCTCAAATACTCATTGCTTTGGTAGAAATACATGTCCTGATGTTACTTCTCCTTTCTGTGTCCTGCAAGAAGTATTCAGCCGTGGCAGCACACAGCCAGCCACCCACCCACCACCAGCGTATGCGGGAGCTGGAAACTCTTGCGGCAGATAGGGCGAAGGAAGGCTGAACAGGCGGCGGGTGAGACCAGGAGTGCCTCAGCAGGGGATGTGGGAGGGACACCAGGCTGGACGGGGAGGAGACGTGGTGGAGGGTGGATGGGTGTCCAGCACAGGCTGGGTTGGGAGCCATTACCCCCCTCCAGGACCCTTAGGTGGGCACTGCTGGCTTGGGGTGGTCTGAGAGGCCTGGCCAGGAGGTGGAAGAGGCAGACCTGGATGAAAACGAGCCGAAGAAGAGTGGGTCAAGTCAGGGCTGGGATAAAGGCCTGTAATTGCCCTGAGGATCTGCAAAACAGCAAGATTTCTGAGTTCACTAATTCTCCGCTGCCAACAGATGCCCGGGGAGATGAGTGGCAATTAGCCTGTACTCATCCCTGAAGAGGTCTGACAGCCTGCTTAGGCTTGTGCTCGCTTCTCCTTCCTCAGGTGCAGGAGCCTGGCGGTGTGGTAGACAGTGAAGATCAAGACATTTTGCTATCACTGCTTGTTAGGCAGTGCCAAGCACCTCGTGTGTTGAGATGGAGAAAAAGGTACTGTGTAGTGGTGGCATTCAGAGCCCATCTGTCCCTGGAAGATTTAATTGCAGGGGCTGAATTTAAATAGCACGGACCATTTTAATTCTGTATTTTCTCATCAGTGTTTTTGGGGAAACCTTAGTAATATGTTCTGAGCAGAGACTTCTGTGCGTAATTTCTTGGCTTTACTTCCCCGCCACCCTCTTCCCACAGGCTGCTTGTCTGCAAATATTTCCTCCTGGACTTCCCCATTCCAGCTGTGCCCCTCTGCTTTGAAGCTGAGTGAATTTCTCCTTCTCAGCACCCGAGTCCAGCAAGAAGCACCAGAAGGGCAAAGGAGACCAGCACAGATGCACGATCCTGTTGCGTGCCTGCTGTGCCTGGCGTGGGCAGCATCGCTGGGCAAGCACAAGGTGAACCTGGGGCAGGGCATCCCGCAGCACCTGCAAGCTGTACTTTTTCAGGCGTTTCAGAGGTTTTCAAGTATTTTTTGAGTAATTAAACCTCAGGCAGATTTGTAACATGGGAGATTTCAGGCTGGGCACTTCCTAAATCCCTAAAAGCAGGGAATACAAGGAAAAGTCAAGTGAAATCAATAATCGGCAATGCCACCAGTCTTGCCTGTGCCTTAATATTGGTGAGGCTGTAGCTGCGTGCTGAGAAACATTTTCAGCAAAAAAAAAGTACTTTAAAGAATTATTCTGTAGCAAAATGGAGAGATCATTGAAAGATTGCTGGATTCAAGTAGCATATATTAAAAATAAGGGGAAAAAAGAGAGGTTGAGAGGTACCAATTGGACAGGTGTACATACTGGTTTTATGTTTATTTGAAGAAGGAAACAGCAGCATTCTTAATGCTTTCCAGTGGCAGCTGATCTATAGGAACACCAGGAAATTTCTGAATTCATGAGTAGACAAGTTGTGAGCTACAGCTACATACTTTTCTCTCCATTAAAACAGTGCAATCACTTATATGGGTAAAATA
>VZSC01014161.1:99384-186393 GCA_013398225.1 Steatornis caripensis
GTCCCATTGTGGCCCTGCTTGCAATAATTTGTTCACATGTGGGAAGATCTCTCTTCCTCCCTCCCACATATACGTGTGGTTTCTTTTTTAAAATTTAGAGTGACGTGTCACAGTTTGAGATTATTTTTTGTGTGCAAACCCAGTGCACACCAGGTATTGTTAAATGATTGAGAGATTTCCAAATTGGACAGATGACAGAACGGTTGTTGTGCCTGCTTTGCAATGGCAAAAGCGACGTACCATATGGTAGCCATATTTATTTATACTGTGCCTATTCTACACTTTTATGAGTGGAGGCATTGGGGGTGGTAGCTTGTTTACTGATATGTCCAAAATATTATGGGAAAGCTGGGAAAGACTGATAAACTTTTAACATTGTGTAGCTTTTCTATCTCTCAGATATGAGTAAATATTTTAGCTGTAGATACATTGACTTAAGTAAACAGGGTTCCTTTGTAAAGTGCCAGTAAATTAGCATATGCCATGTGAAGTCTGATGTTCTTACCATGTATGTTAATAATAGAGAAGGAATGCCTATGAATGTTTGAAGAGCCAGACACAGCCAGGTATATAAATTCAGACTCTGCTGCATAGCATGCCACGAAGCCTGCTGCTTCCCTGGGCTTTTGTTTCAGCACCACCACTCAGTCCTTGTAGGTGAGCAAATGGCAGAAAAATTGTTTAAGAAGTCTGGAAGTTCACAGATCTGCAGCTCACCATCAGCAGCGTGCCTTGCTGTGGCACACCAGTGGGGACAGCCGCTCGTGGTCACTCTCCGTTTCGGTCTCACCCTGCATTTTGTGCAGGTGATGGGTTTATTCAGCTCACATCCCATTACTAGGCAATAAATGGCCTCTGCTTCTCTGCTGCAGCACTCAGTCATCTGTGTGAAATGTGGTTCCTGGAACCCATCAAATATAACCTTAGGTTTTATACATTGCTGAGAGGTTTATGAGGCCATCTGTCTTGAACTGATGACCTGGTGCAAAGTGTTTTCTCCAAAAATTAGACAGTATTTCCATAAATGTAAGTTCTGGTATGAATTTCTGGGGTTTGCTATTTATCTGTTCCAGCATATAATGGAAATAATTTGATATCTCATAAATGGCACTAAGGAAAAATTCAGTGTCATGAATTAGGACTACTTTTGCGTGTGTGTCAGTATGTGCACTGAAAACACTGTTAGCTGGGTTTTACAAATTACGGATTGTAATTTGAGGCTTTTAGTAGTGTGTTTACATGCTGTCTGTCTGTCTATCTATCTGTCTTTCCATCCCCAGGAGCCAAAGCAAAGCTCATCTTGTCACTGCCGATCTCCCTCACTTAATTCCTCATTTCACTTTGATCTGTCCAGGATGTCTCTGTGCTCTCCCCTTGCCATTGTATCTAAAGGACTTCAGAAGTCTTGTGTAGAGTTTAGTAAGTAATTCCTGAGAGACAGAGAAGTACAGTTCTACAAATTATGATTAAGGAACTGAGACATTTATGTGGAAATAAATGGGGTTCAGGTGCTAAATAGTTTCCAGAGTTGGTCTGAGAGATTTTAAACTATCGGGACTGGCTGCTACGCATGTTGAAAAGCATCACGAGAAACCTGTATGAGTCTGTAGGCGCCAATGAGTTTTGAAATCTCATACTCAAAAACTCATCCAAGAGCCAAGGTTCTATGCTGCAAACATTATCCCATTCTTATTTTAACATTTCAACAGACATTGTTGCATATATTTGGGTTTTTATGTTTGGCTTTTTTGGTTGGTTTTGTCTTGCTCTGTCTTAAAAACTGTCAGCTTAGTAAGTAATTAATTCACTCAGCATGAGTGGATTTTACAGTGATATAAGTATCAACAAGGGTTTTTTTGCCAAGGCTGTGGTGGTGTGAGATGCTGTGTAACTCTCAGGGTGAATGTTAAGTGTGGCGCCAAACTTAAAAACCGGAGGTAAGATTTCGTTTTGTGTGTAATCATCTAGAAAGTCATTTTTTTCAGACATGCTGAGTGTCTGTCAAGTGTATGTCACACAGAAAGACGTTTATCTTTTGAGAACCATGCACATGTTTCTGAATTTACCAGCTTACTTGGTCACACTCTGGCGAGAAGAGATTGATCTACGGGTTGATTATTTCATAGTTACTGTGCGTTCATTGATAGTCCCTAAAAGACCAGGAAATAAGTGACATGTTGTACCGTAGGGCAAAAGTGCAGGGCATGCCAAGCAGTAGCTGGAAGAAGCAGCATCAGAAATGGAAATAGCGATAATAAAAAAGAAAAATCAAGGTGATAACATCTTGTGGGCAGTATTAAGAAACAATCTAAACCAAGACTAAATATTGATGGCTTTTCGTACAAGGCAGCACATGGTAAAGCTTTTCTCCTGTCCTCCATTATTTTTAGTGAGCGGTTGAATTTCTGAGAAAAAAGAAGCACGTGGAGATTTTGACATGAGCGTGGACAATTTATTTTGTTGATCCGGTTACAAGCGCAGTGTGAAACTGTGCTAAAATCCCGTGGCTGAAGGGAATCCCGGTGCCCCTTTCAGATGCTTTGCTTCTTGCTAGAAAGACAGGGCAAGGCACACGTGTCCGAGTCTCCGTGGCAGCTGTATGCCTGCACCCTCTCCCTGTGCTGCAGGGGAGCACCCTGCTCCCCGACACTTTTTGGGTGTGCTGCCCACCTCGGGTGCAGGTAGGTCCCCAGCAGCCTGGCATGGTACAGCTGGCTCTCAGCTGGGCTCTGTTTTTGGTGGCCTGGGATCCCCAATTCTGCGATTAGCACTGCTTTTTGTCCAGGGGCCAGCTCGTGGAAAATGCATGACTGGTCCCTCAGGAAGGCTGCCTCCTCCCAGGCAGGGCCAATGCAGCTCATAGGGATGTAAATGCCCAGCCTAGAGATGTTAAAAGGTTAAGGGATTCCTGAGAGCAGCCCAGCTTTCAGCAATCTGGATATTTATACAAGTAATGCAAAACCCTTGGGTTTGCAAACGCTGCTTTTTAAATTGATCTCATTAACTCTTTTTATTTGCATGCCTCAACAAATAGTTGTTTTACGTGAAGAAGATGTTAACAGAGGTTCTCTGCTTTGCTGATCACAGATTTATGATTTTGAGTATCTGTTACAATATTTTGTGGTTTTCTATTTCTATTTTTGGCTTTTTGGCTTAATCCAGGCCAGTCAGCTCAGCTTAATTTAGCCTCTCAAGGTAACGGAGGAACTACAGAATATCACTTAACAGCAAGCAAAAGCAGTGCTGTACAATACCATTGCAGGATGATTTTAGCAAGTTCCCATCTCTGAATTCATCAGACTTCTTGGAAGAAAAGCAACTTTGTCCTGAGAATAAAAGATATGTGTCCACAAAGGGCATCAAATCTTCCTAATATGGCCATTTTAATTTCATTTTTATATTTTTAATAAATGTTCACAGAGTAATAGAGAGTGAATTCCTGGATACTTTGGACTATAAATTTCTCAGTCGTCTGTTTTCTGGCGGTGTTACAGAACGGGTTCATTTTAATTTAAAGCCATGCTGGGAAGTGTGGGATGTTTATATGCTCAATTCAGATGTTCTGCCTGCGAGGAGCTGCCGTATCCTCAGGATAACCTTTTGCCTTCCCGCTGTCACCGTCCCCACGCTGGGCTGCCGTCCTGCAGGTCCTTCCCCAGGCCTGGAGAAGGAAGGATGGCCATCCCTAGCGCCGTGGCTGCCTCTCCTCGTCCCTGCCTGCGGCTGCTCCCACTCCCCAGTGTGCTCCCAAGCTCCTCAGCTGCTTTCCTCGCCGTCTCTTTTGCTGCTTGGGTTCCGGGTTCATGGGTCCCGGCGCTGTTTGCTGCAATGGGCGGACGGTCCCCCACGCGTGGCTCCTCCACGCCTGCCCTCGGGGCTGATGCCGCTCTGCCCAGTGGTGGCAGAGGAGCCGAGGGCTGGGTGTTTGTGGGATTTTTTTGCTAAAAGTGTGCAAAACGCATGTTGCAATTGCTTTGTTTTACTGGTTCATCATGCAGCGGTGAGCCCATGTGTAGTAGGAACAGTTATCTTGAGATGTCAGTGATTGATAAAAAGTGTGAGGAGTGTGGAACAAAAGACAGAGCACAGTAACACGCAGCCTGAAAAGGCATAGAGAAATACCAGAAAATGCTAGTTCCTGGGCATGCATGACTGGGTGTCAGTATCTACAGAAGAAAGAAGAATTTCGGTCTTAAAAAAAATCCCGAGTGGGAATATTTTAGTCTGCACGTTAATAATTTCTTACAAGCTGAAATTTGTAAGCAATATTTCTGATGCAGATTATTTAAATCTAATCTCCCGTTGCATTGAGACATCCTAACTCTGCTCCACGGCTGCTTTTCCACCTGAGGTGCTTGTGGATCTGCGGTGAGACTGTGCTGAGGGGCTGGGGCTGCTCCTGCTGCACCAAGCTTGGTTTTGGTGTCCATGTCCTCCAATGCCACGAGGGTGGGAGAAGCCCACCCCACCCCCTCCTCCCAGATGATGTCCCTTGGTGTGCAGGCAGACCCCGGCAGCAGGGTGGGTGAAGAGGCTGAGTGGACACCAGCTCTGTCTCTGACTGCGGTTCCGCTCCAGTGCCGGTGGGATGCAGTCCAGCCTAAGTGATTATCACAGCCAGGTACCAGCAGTGGTGCACCGCTGGGAGGGTTTTCAGACTTGCTTTTGCTGCGATTCATTATGAAAATAAAGTAAAATGGAACAGGTTGTTCGCAGAAAGGAAAGCAAGTCCAAGCTGAGCGCAACCGGGGCTGCAGTCCCAGCGGCTGAGATCCCAAATGCTCCTGACTCCATGGGGACACTGCTGGCCCCTGGTGCCCACACGACCTTGGAGACCAGTGGTGCTGCCAGCCAAGAGCCAGGGCTTCCCCGGGATTCGAGGAAACGTTTACTTCTTGATGAATTGGAAAATTACGGCAAAAAGTTGTTTTGCTGGGACAGCCCTGCAGATGCATTCGTCTGCATGCTGCATCCCCCCTGGCTTGCAGAGCGGGACCATGGTGTGCCCACGGGACAAGGATGCTGATGCAGAAGGCCCCCTCCTCTGGTAAGTGCCCAGTCAAAACGACACCGTTTATTTGGCTGACCAGAGCCAAACACACTCAGTGTGTCCCCTGCTGGGTTTCCCTGGCCTAGAAAGCTCCCTGTATGGGAAAAAAATGAATGTGGAGGGAGGCAAACCACTGGGGAGCGATCCTGGGGGCTTTGGGGATGAGCAGGGTGCTGTTGAGCACTGCTGCTGCTTGCTGGGAGCCACAAGGAGCAGTGAAGGCAGGATCCAACCCATGCTCAGTGGCCCGTGGCTGGGAGAAGGCAAACACAGTGCAAAATTGCCTCCAGTCTCTCCTTGCTGGTCCTGGGGTACCACCAGCTACCTAAAGCGGTAAGTGCTTTCTGTAAGTGCTCACAAAAAGGTGTAAGTGGAAAGTTAGTGTGTGTAATCAGGAAAAGCAATACACCAGGTGGAAACAACCAGCCTCCGTTATAATTCAAGCAGAATTTCTATTGCATGAAGAATTTTTAAATTATGGAGCAATTTCCAAAGTCAGCAATAAAAAGTGGTGCATATCAGCTCAAGGGAAGATAGACGTATTTATGGAAAATGAGGAAACCTGAGAGATAGCCACTGGCTGGATTTACGTGGTTGGGAATAGATGCTGAGATATCAGTTTGTCTGTATTACTTACTGTCCTACTAATGTAGGTTTAGATGGACCGTTGCTTCTGGCTCTGACATACCTATACTTCAGTAAAAAGCAATTGCTTCCATAATACAGGAAGAAACAATGGAATGATAAAAATCTAACTGCATTGGAAACAAGCTTTCTGTACGAAACTTGTGGTTTGCTATCCATTTTGTTAGGCTTAATCTTCTCTCTACAGTGGGGATTTTTTTGGCAGCTCTGGTGATTCTGCATTATGTTTGTGTATGTTTTGCCGTAGGGTATAACCTCATTTTGTTCCTAGTTTCGGCACAAAGGATGGAATAAGTAAATATGACTGTATGTAAAGTATACATACACGGATTCATACACACACATACATATATACATGCCTAGCAGTAGGTATTTGTGAAAACAGACAATAACAGATGTTTCTGTGACGCTGTGAGCATCCTACAGGCTACCAACAGCAATTTCCTCATGTACATAAGCTTAAAGATTTTTAAAGGGAACCTTCAGAGACTGTATCATACGATTTTTTGGTATAATGACTTTCTGTTTAGATTTCTGTGGGTTTTTTAATGCAGCCTGCCTTATTCTTTTCATTTCAAGCCTTGCTCTTGGGTGACTATAGGCAAGTTCAAAGCCCTGACATTTTGGGTACTCTGGTCCACTTCAAGCCAGTCCTTCCGTTGCAAGGAGGACATGGGTGACACGGCCCTGGCCAGGCTGCCGGCCAGCAGCAAGCACACGGGTGGTGTATCTGGACGTTATGCTCTAACCCAGACCTCGGGCTCCACATGGGATGTCAGTGTCATGTCTTGAGAATGGAAGGGACTTGTGTTATCAGGTCTGACTTACTTCAGATAAAGCTGTCCATGTACAGGATAGCCTGGAGCTCCACGTGGAGAATCAAGTGCACTGGTGCGTGCTCTGAATTGTCATGCAAAATATTATGAAAATAACAAGAAGAGTTTCTCGGGATGACTGGACATTAGAGTTGGAGAGTTCTCCCAGAGATGTTAAACCTTTCCTTCCATAGCACCCTTTGGAGGGACGCTTACAAATACTGTTCAGGGATATATATTCAACATGGACCTTGGGTTTTATTCTTTTCTGTTAACCGTTTATTATTTTTTTAAGATAGAGGTTATGAAATCACATTGACTGATTTCTGAACACTGCAATACAAGCTTTTTTCCATCCAAGACAATAAAACGTATTACAAGTGTCTTTTTAATGAAAGAGAAAGCAAGGCCTTCACGTCCTGCAACATCTGCCGGGAACATAATCTAAATTGAAAACGTATGCTGTTCTTGTGGGGAGGGAGAAGTTTTCCAGTGACAGGAAGTATCCAAAAAAGTTAATGTTGAAATCAGTAACAAAATCATGCGTGACAGCAGGAGAATGAACACACGACCTTTCTTTCTTTTTTTTGGTGGGGGGGGGTGGTGGTGAAGATGGCCAAAGACAAAAGAGGGATGGGGGAAGCTGGGTTATCTGTGTATTGACAGAACTGTTTATTTGCTCCTAGCAAAAATAAATCCTAGCATTTTCTTATTTGTAAAGATGGAAATCTGTCGCCAAGTCTCATTATCCCGCGACCTGAGTCAGACAGTATGTCTTGCTTATTGAATCAGGGAATACTGCGTGTGTTATGAGGACAGAAGGAAAAAGAGATGTTTAGTCTTGTAACCTTCCCCTGTTTATTAGTGTGTATAGTTACCACCACTACCAGAATGAGAGAGCTCGTATTTTAGCCATAGCAGAACTAGGCAAATAAATAAATAAATAAAATATATTGAGAAATAATGAAATTGCCCTGTATTCCACCACCTGTGAGGAGGTGGGGGGGAGTTCTGTGAGGAGGTGCACGACATTTCTGAAATGCTTCTGGTTTTGATGTGTCATGTGGTTTATCTGCATCTTCGTAGGTGGAAACAGCACTGGTTAGCTTGGTTGTACCTGTGCTAAGTTTGAAAACATTTCTTACGTGTGCTTTATGTCTTGCCTGAACTCAGGCATCTCTAAGTACTTCCAGTCTCCTCATAAATACACCTTTGTATTCTGCCTAATATATAAACATCACGACCCATGTCTGAGAATGTTGGGAATTTTATTAGGTTCATAAAGTTTTAGTTGCGGTCTAGCCCAATGGGTCCAAAATAAATAAACACAGAGAGCAAAAAGAGTAACAATTTCATACCTATTTATTCTCCTTCCCCTTGAGAGTTTCCCCAGCACCGGTGAAGTACTTGCCGCTGTGGTTTCTGTGGCTTGCTATCAGAGTATCTGCAAGCCAGAAAGCAAGAGGCAGATGCAGAGAGGAAAGTTGGGAAAAACAAATGAACTGCAGCTATTTGTACCTTTCACTGATTTCCTTGGTCTCTTTCCACCTTAAGGACTGAGAAAAAAATGTGACTTTTTTGTGACAGCCGCGTTCCCTCTATTGCTGCTCTGAGTGAGGCTGCTTGGTTGGGACAGCTTCCTAAACCCTATGGATGGAGTGAGTAAACAACCAACATGACAGGATGGAAACATCTCTTTTAAAGATAGTGAGACCTAACTCTTGTACTGAGGTCTTCAGTCTGGGCTGGTGCTTTCTCTGGCTCTGGACAGAGAGCCATCGTTGCTCCTCCCTCAGCACAGAGCTTGCTTTGCCTACAGCATCCGCCATTGGCAGCTAAGGTGGAAGCAATGGTACAGAAAAGAAGCCAACAATGACGCCAACTTTTTCACCTGAGCTATGGGTGAGTGCAATCTTTCCTTCAGGAAATTAGGCTTCATAGATATTTTGGGCATCTCTCACTCAGCAGAGCCACCGTGGTCAGGACTACAGGATACATAGGACATGCTGTAGTTCCTGCTGTCCTTGCGAAAAGGTGGTGCGTTATCATGAGGAAAATCTAAGTGTCATGAAGCCATCGTGCCCTTTGAAATGATTCTGTTGTGAGCCTTCAATCTGTCAGAAAAATACACCCCAACAGAATTCTTAAAGCTGAGGGATCAGCAAGCCAAGGCTCACAGGGGAATCAAAACCGTGCGTTAGAGCAGTTACAACGCTAGATATGTGAATTTCTGCACGTGCATTGGAAGAGCAGCAGAGCCAGAGATACCACTGTTGCAGGAAGAATTGGGAGGTCAAACCTTAAAGATCAAGCCCTGAAGACCTTTCCGTTTGTTTGTATGCACTGAACTCATTCTGTTTCAAGGCTATTGGAAAATCATTTCTGGAATGTAGCAAATGTAGCAAAATTATACATGTTACAGATCACATTCTTAGCTAGCTGCAAGCTTACACTGCGTTTGGGGGAGAATAGAGGCAGCTTTTTATCGTTCAAGAATTTTTACAAAGCAAAAGTTTTTTTAGAGCAGATAACTGTAACTTAGCTACAATTACAAACCAAGTAAGACCGTGCAATAATTTTTTTTTTATTTACTCACCTCGCAGCTACACATCTGACAATTAGGGCTGGTTGGAAGTTTTCCAGCAAATCAAAATTTTGTTGGAAACCTCCCCACAGCTTTCAGGATCCAAGATATCTGGGCTCTTGAAACGCCTCGGATTTGACAGACCTCTGCAAGCTCAAAGGTGAGTTCCTGCCAGGTATGGCCCGAGGAGGGAGCTACCAGGCCCTTAACCCTGGGGCAGATGCATCTACAGGGGTGCAGGGGGATCTTTTTGTTTCCGTGGGGAATGGCGAGTCTCCCTAGCCTGCTCAATGGTCAACTCTTCTGGAAAAAGCCGAGTTGTACAGGATGAGTCTATGGACCAGCTCCAAGAGGGGGATGGACAGACACTGATCCCAGGTGGAGGTAAGGTGCCTTCCTTCAACAGGGTGTAGATGTTGGTTAGACCTTAAACGCTCGTCTCACTGCTGTGCACTGGCTGCTTTCCACTGTCTCCTTCTCGTCCTGCAGGTTCCTGGCATCGAGGTTTCCAAGGGAGAGAACTGTCTGCCCCGGACATGGTGGCAGTGGTGAGCATATGCCCTCCCGGGCTCCTTCAGGTGTAGGAGGTGAGGAGAGGCAGGCTCACTTCACCCTTAGCTCAGCTCCTGGTTGGGAGGAGGTGGAAGGGGAGGTCAGGCAGCGCTGAGCCCTGGGGCGGGCATTCCCCTTGCCCCCACGCAGCTGGTGATGGCTGGCCTGGTGTCCCTGCAGGTTGCCAAGGCTCTGGCTGTGGGCCCCCAGTGAGATTGTAACCATCGCTAAAACCTTCTGTATCTCCCATCCTTTTTTTTTCCCCTTCCTTTTTTTTTTTTTTTAGTGCAAGTGCAAAAGCCCAAAATGACTAACGTTCCTTCCAAGGCAATGACCACAAAACAGAGAATCAAACCCACAGAAATGCTTTCTTTTAAAAATTACTCACATTTCATGAAGCTTTGCTTCTACCAAGGTGACATAGCCAAACCCACTGATGATTCAGCTATGCGGCCCGAGAAACGCAACTGCATTAACAAAGCTGCTTTCAGAGGTAGAGCAACACTTTTCGTCTTTGTTAAAGTACCACGTTGTTACTCCATTCCTAGCCTGTCAGCATCCCTTCTCACTGGCCCTTCTGCCTGTCCCACTGGAAATTACGCATATGTTGCCAAGATCCTTACAGCTATACGAGCTAAATATTCACCCCAGAATGCCTTAGAGATCTGGGGAGAACTGCTTCTTTGCTCTTCCTTTTTGAGAAACCTAACTAAATCTCACTATTGTGCGAGTTACTTTTTTCTTTTATTAATAACACTTATTTCATTCCATCCTACAGAGTGACAGTTGCAGGCGGCTGCCCAACACTCGTACTCTTAAAGAGGGAAAACAATACAAAGAGAGGATGTCCCTGGAGGGAGATCATGCCCTGCCCCAGCTGCTCACACATGCAAGACAGATTTTTTTCAAGCACAACAGCCAGTCGGGAACATGACTGCTGTTCGTGCCCTTGGAAACACCCCTTGCAAGTATTTGGAAACTCGGCTTCCACTGCTGCAAGGGTAGTTAGGGACTTTACTGGTTTTGAGCACTGGCGTTTCACCTGAATGAGTATACGAGGAGTCAGTGGTGTGACACAGATGTGACGCACTCAGGGGTGAGACACACGTACGTAGCCCCACGGGGTAATGAAGTTTGAAGAGAAGGACCAGTTTCTTCTGCCTGTCGTGAACAGTCTCTGACAGATGAAGAGGGACTTGCACAGAAAGAGAGCAGGATCTGGCAAGAAGTTTTGTTGTTCTGCTTTTGGCAGTTTAGCAAAAAACAACCCAGTAGTCCAGTAGAAAGCTAAGCAGTTAGGTACTTGCTCAACATCTGTGTCCTCAGGGTATCGTTCTTATTGAAATGGATAACATTTTAGAGGGTATAACCTGTGCGACAGCTGGGAAAGGTAATGCTGAGGTTATTAGCAGGCTCAAACAAAAATAATGGCTGGCCACCAAAGCAGAAATTTCTACATATTCTGCAGATAAGTGGAGGTCACTGGGGACTACAAGACACAGGATGTGTGCCGTGGGGACAAGAGACCATATGGGGAGAGTCAGAAAAGGCATAAGATGCTTGGCAGAGCAGCTCAGCTCTTCCCTGCGGATGTGCTGGCACTGAATGTCTGGAAGTAGAGCGAGTGCACTGTTCGGATGCTTTGGCGCAGCCCCCAGGGTCAGCGTACGCCTGATGCTATCTGTGTTTTCAGTCTCATCCTTGCCTCCAACAGATAAGAAATCTTGGAGATAACTGGCTCTTCCAGTGGCCTTTAATGAAAGTGACATTCTTCCTTCACAGAGATGTCTTTATAAAGCAGCAACCAAAGTTGTGTCCTATTTCAAAATATTCTATAGAAAAACATGAACTAGCCTGTGCATAAGGAGCGCTTTGGATGACAGTATATTTTTGCCAGTGAATACTTCAGATCAGCTGTTATACCTACGAGAAGAAACTCTTACATAGTGAAAGAAGTTGCCCATAGAGCATATAACAGGGACCAAAGGATGGATTTGTGTTGAAAGCAACGGAATGAGGTTCAGGAGGAAAGGTTCATCTGCTAACCTGTCCGCAGATTTCCTTTGTGCCTTAGTTCTCCAACTGTGAAACAAGGAAGCAGTACCCAGGGGAATGCAGGGATAAGCACATCCTTACAACTTAAGGCTTGGTTTAAGATTTTGGTGAAGCAAGACTGGCACTTATCACAGTTCCAATGATAAAACCTGTCCAAATAGGACAGATGCTAAAATGAAGGGAACAGCATTTTTGCGTAAGTAGAAGTATTTTCCTGTAAGCAAAACGGAAACCATGAATAGCTGTCATGTCATTATCTCATGTGGTGAAAGCAGAGGTGCAGTTTACCACAGAAGACACATGTCAAAACCCTTTTGTTGGTGGAACATTTAATTTTTGATTTAGTGAGTGATTAGAATCATCAAACTGTAAAAACCCCATAGATTGGAAAGGACGTCTGGAGGTCATCTGGTCCAAGCCCACACTGGAAGCAGAGCTGACTTCACAATTAGATGATGTTGCCCAAGGCCTTTTTTGGTGAAGCTTTGCGTCTCTCCAGGAACGGGCACGCTGCAGCCTCTCTGGACAACTCATTCCTGTGCTCAACCTCCCCCACGAGAAGAATCCGCTTCCTTCCTTCTTTCGAGACACAGGTAAGAAAAGCCCTATTTCCCAATTGCCGGAAAAGCCCAAGCGTAAATTGGACGCTCACTCCTTAGGTGTGTTAAAATGCAGGTATCTTTGCACATTCCTGGAGACAAACTTTTACTTTCTGCAGCTTGGCCGGGTCTAGAGCTGAGCAATTCCTGATGAAGGTTGGGAGCAGACTCTCTGCTGACTTTTTCAAACGTTTGGTGAAGGCTTTCATTCTGTTCATGATTTTTTAATGATAATTCAGTTGTAAGACTCATTAGCTTCTTGCTTTGACGGCTGGGATTCTGGGGTTGGTGGTTTTTGGGGTTTGGGCGGTGAGTTTTTTTGATTCTGACCATATGGTCAGAAAATCTAACTGATTTTGCTTTTAATACTAACAGTGGGGAAAAAAATCACTTTCACTGTAAGGCCTCGCAAATTGTAGACTTGTCACTCAGACAGTTGTATACCTGTGCACAAGTTCTTCTGGTAGGACAACATGCAGTGTGAGATAATATAGGATGTAGTATATAATAACCATTATAGAGAGGGTAGGATGAGAGTAAAAGTAGTGGGAGTTTACTAGTCTTGAGTAGCTGTTACTGGTACCTTATAGTTCAACCTAGCTCTAGCAGACTGAACAGAAATTACAGGTTCAGAAAATACCAGCATGAGAGACAGGGATGAAATGAGGCTATCTATAAGCAAAATTTTAGTAAAATGAATGTGAATGTTAAGTAGACAATAAATGTTTATTTTTATCTTATTTTGAAAAAGAGCTTACGGGTGCGATAATATCCAGTTGTCTTCTATAGATTAAGATATTTTGTGTTATTGCTGAATATAGTAAAAGATGGACATGGCCCCTTGATAGTGTTCCTCTGTTCTGGGATCTCTCTCCCTTTCTTCCTATCTTGTAGTTTTTATCAGCCTTTCAAGGTGAATTTTTATGATGTGGACAAAGGATGGTATATAACCTGAGACACAGAGATTGTTGGGTTTTTCTCCTGATTTGTAAGGGAACGATGTGGCAGTATCACTTTAGGTCTACAAATAGAAGCTCACTTTAACATAAATACAAAGTAATCCTGTTAATTCACTGACAAACAGCATCAGTTCCTGTTTCTGCGGGCATCAGTCATTAGCAAGTTTCTGGATGCTACTTAAGCTGCAGCAGCGTTGGGGAAAGGAAAGTTTCTTCTGACATTTTCATTGGCCTTCAATCACAAGTTATGAGTGCATTACTTTCTGGTCACGAATTGTGTTACGTATAAAATTGTCAGATATTTTGGGACTTGGTGATTGATGTTTTCTGAAAAATGTAGAACTTTCAGACAGCTGGGTTGTTCAGGGCTGGAGGAGCTAATGTAGCAGAGAAGGCACTGATTTGGGGAGAAATCTGTGAGAGACATCATCTGCATACGAAGAGGACAAGCTACTGGCACAAGAATTATAATATTATGGATAGCTGTATAAAATACCAGATGTGGAGAAGTGGGATGCCAAAAAAGCCAACAAGATCTCAGTGGGCAGCCTTTGGCATGTCAACATTAACGATCAAGCAAGACACCATGAGAAAGGAGAATTTTTTCCAGGAATCAAAAACCAGGGATGTGGTTGCTGAAAGCAAGAATTCCAGGAGAGGGAAGGGGAAGACAAAATGCCAGATAGAGATGTACAATACATTGCTGGAAAGCTTAAGCCTTAAAACATTTGAGTAGGGATGTTCCAGTTTAGAAGTCATTGTGTCAAGGATGATAACGTAACCAAGAGAATCCCGAATAAATGGGAAGTAATTGTGGTGTTCCACTGCATGCTCCGGTACTACTGCCATTACACAGCAGAGTCACTGTGGGCAAGGACTGCGTCAGGAGGTCACTTTGGAGACTCTGGTGTGCCTAACTTACGTGAGCGAGTTGGGTATCTCAGCCGTTCGCAGGAGACTGCGGTAGCCCCTATGTTTTACAGGCAGCTACATATAGGCATAGCTAGAATAAGCTGGATGTCTTCTACCAGTGGCAGACCACTAAACTGACATTGTAGCTTATTCAGAATTCTCACTAATAAAGTACCATAGGGATATTTGTGCTGGGATAACCATGTTGGCTCTGAAATGCTGCTTCTTTCTGGAATGAGAGTCCAGTTATTATTGGGTATGTTTCTAATGTATTTAAGGCAGTCAGTTTTCCCACACTCTAATATTGCAGCTCCACATTTTTGGTAGTAGCCAGTCAGATGTGTTATAATTATGAATCAGACATTGGTTTTAAGGCTTGCAGACCTCTCATACAGTTTGAATTTCCTCAGCCATTTGCAATATTCATGCATCTGTCACATTCACAAGGTATCTAGACAGGGTACAACCAACCCCCAAGGCTGTGCCAGGCACAATACTATTCTATGTCTGTGGAGTGTATCTAATTAAGCCCTAAGTAGTGCTTGACAAGTCACTGGCGTATGATCCAAGTCTTTCTTATTTATCAGGGGTACAAGTGGTTTGTGGTCAATCAAAAGTTGAAATTACTCTCTGGGAGAGCTTTTTTATACATTTTTCACATGCTTCTTTTACAGTGAGACACTCCTCAGTCTGCAGAGAGTAATTTATATCATCCGCAAATGTCCGAGAGCGTTAGGTAGTGGCCCTACTGATCTGACCAGGTTGCAATAATTCAGTGATCTGCAACGCGGTTGTAGCAGGCGGCTGCGAGTGGTTACAGGAAGGGAGCACTCGCGTGCTTCAGGTAGGGCTTCTGCTCCGTTGAAAACATATTCTCATACTATGTTCAAATATCAGGTGCTTTCATTTTCCAGGAGTTCACTCCAAGGATATATTGTTGCCATTCATAACCCAGCATTCACTTCACTTTGACATAGATTCAGGAGTTTGCATTAATTTATTACTTTCTTAGGCCAATTTACCTTTTCTCAGTCTGCCCTTATGCCTAGTTTTCATGCATGTTGCCTCGATAGTTCAGCTAGTTTTGATGTAGCCCAATGTTTATTGCGTTTTAGACCCAAATACCAAGTGTCTCTGGAAATCTAGACTGGCTTTTATCATGTTTCTCTTCTTAATGGCAATATCCCAGGACTTTGTCTGTACAAGCAACTATCCCTTTCCAGGTGCTGCAGTAGCCTTGTCATTTCCTTTGGAATATATTGGGTGCAGTAGTGATGCCAAAAGGAAGTCTGCGGAAAGATTACCATCCAAAAGGCATAATAAAAGTAGTTAACTTGGCGCCATCTGGGTGTAGAAGAATCTGCCAAAAACCATTTGCGGCATCTAAAAGGGGAAAAAACTCGGGCATTCATCTTGGAAAGATGTTGTCCACTGCGGACAGGACAGTGCTTCTCTCAAGCACTTTGTTTTGTTGATTTAGGTCAAAGGATATGCTGACTCGTCTGTTTTTGTTAAGGCCTTATAAACCGCTGGTAAACACCATTCAGCGGGTTTGGCTATTTCTTCTGTAACACTGACAGGGCTTGGACTGTCTGCTCCTGCTCTTTGCTTGGAAAGCACTGAACTGAAGGTGTTGTGACTCTTTAGACGGTGTAAGGAGATGTATTGCATTATGCAGTGGGGAGATGAGCTTAGTGGTCCTCTTTCCTCCAGTGCTTTTGTGTTGTTTTCTTTTGGCTCATGTAGCAATGCCATCGGCGTATCTCACTGAACACTTAATTTTTGAACCCCTGGGAACAAATACAATGCCCCGAGTGTCCTGTAACATTGGAAATGACTACAGGTCTTACTGGCATGTATGTTAACCCATGAGTGCAAGTGACCCAGTCACTTGGTTTTAACCAGTTCTTTCCCACTTCTCATTTCTGATTGCTGTCCTGTGCCTCCCCTCAGGGACGTTTTTCTTCTTTCTCCTTTGCCTTCAGACCCAGGAGGCTGCTTTCTACCCATTTATTGTCCTGCTCCAATCTCGAAAAGTCTGAGAGGATCTTACTTAGCATTTATTGTCCAACCTACTTCCCTCCATTCCTGCTGGAGTGGACACCACCAGTGTGGTCTCAAGGCCTCTGTTGACTGAAGCTCTCCTGTATTGTCCTAGAGTCGTCCTTCTTCCACTAGAAATCTCTCCCACCGTAACAGAAAATGGAGGTCCGAGGGCTCACGTGGAGTTTTCAATGCTGCCAGCTAATAGCTAGCCAGGGTGTGAGGCCCTCAAATGCATGTGCATTTTCCCATTGTTTTCTCTGGCAAAGAATTAATTCATGTTGCGAAAAGCTACTCTAAAATTTCTTCCATTTCCTCCTGTCGATTTACCCTTTGCAGAGAAGTGGGTAAGTAGTGAGCGTGCACACTTGTGGCTGATACTTCGCAGCCAATAGCATTGCCAAAAGCCAAGAATTGCCATAGCCAAACCATGGAGTTCTTAAAAATGAAGGTTGATATTGATTGCCTTGCATTTTACTTGACCAGAGCAAGGTGTCTGGTTTTGAGAATTCATCATGCCCCTTCAAAAAGATCAGACCTCAGTCTCATTTTTGAGCACTTTTAGAATTGAAAATAATTTTTGAAAATGTTGTCTTAAGCTGCTGCTGTTACATAAAAGGCATCACAAACTTCTTTGACCCTCAGACTGAAGTTTACTTCTACCTCCAAGTTCCAGATCTACATCCTGCACACTTTCTTCATATCCCTCTGTTAAGTACTTCCAGTTGGACTTCTCAATGAGTAAGGGAACTAGGATGACCATATCTATGCACATGCATGTTCCTATCTGTAATCAGGATTTACATGGGCCAGTATATATGTGTATATTATTAATTCTGCCTGTGTGAGCCTACAAACCGAGATGCTTTTGTAGCTGAAACCAAGAGAGAGAAAGACGAAATTACTGTGTAGCCAAGTAGAAAATGTAGGATAAGGGAGTTTCCCTCCAGGAGTAATACACATAGGAATATGAAACTAGAAAACACAGGGAAAGCTAGGAAATCTTAGCTAAGAGACACTGAGATCTTTTCCTCTCCTTCTTCTTCTTCTTTTTTTTTTTTAATGTGAGAAAAAAAAGGAAGGTAAAGGTTGTAATGGTCCCTTTTCATTCCTGAAACTCATGCCCCTTGTAGATCATAGGACTCTGTACACCACAGTAAGCAACTCTGAGTGCAGTGTGCTGTAAGTAATTTAAAAGCTACTTTGAGAAGTGCATACTTTTCATGTTTTATATATTTCCAAAACCATCAATCATTCATTTCTATTTGCTTGTTCTGTACAATTAAAATTGAAAATTAAATGAACAGAAAGGAATGAATAGAATAATCTTCTTTCTCTTTCTTTCTTTCTTTCTCTTTCTTTCTTTCTTTCTTTCTTTCTTTCTTTCTTTCTTTCTCCTTCCTTCCTTCCTTCCTTCCTTCCTTCCTTCCTTCCTTCCTTCCTCTTTCTCTCTTTTGCCCTCCCTTTCTTTCCCTCATGCTCTCTCTTTCCCTCTTTCTTTCTCTTTGTTTCCCTCTTTCCCTCTTCCTCTCTTTCTCCCTTTCTCTCTCTTTCCTTCCATCCTTCTATCCCTTCTCCTCTCTTTAGTCTTTCCTCCGTAAATGAGACTGAAGATGTCATATCACTCTTCTGATGCTGCGGACTGAATCCGTGCATGTGGACAGACAGCTCAACATTTGGCCATCATGGTCACTTGATAAACAATTAAATTTAACCATCAGCCTATAAAACACGTCCTATAAAACATGTGCATGTTAGACATGCAGCCGTAGGATAACTGGAGTTGTCATTTGAGATTGCTGCCCAGATACTTCTG
Source organism: Steatornis caripensis (assembly GCA_013398225.1). Classification (NCBI taxonomy): domain Eukaryota; kingdom Metazoa; phylum Chordata; class Aves; order Caprimulgiformes; family Steatornithidae; genus Steatornis; species Steatornis caripensis. The sequence goes on from VZSC01014161.1 coordinate 117,415, forward strand.
CCTGGCCTGCCCTGGTGCTTTTATGGAAAGACCTAATGGGAATGGCTTTCCTTCCCTGGAACTCTTCTTGGCGCTGTCCTCCAGGATGGGGGCTCTGGGTGCCTCTGAGTCCCCCTGCCCCGACACCCACAAGCTCTGCCCCCTCCCCTCCCATCAGCTCATCCTCCATGACCCCAGCACAGCCCCACTGGAGGAGCTGGTTACCAAGGCCTTCCCAGCTGCTACTGCTGCTGGCCCTACAACAGCAAGGACACTGTTGGACATGTATGGTGGGATGTACATGGTTTCCTTGGCAAGACAGTTTGAGGGAAAAAGTTTTGTGTGGCCATGAAAGCTCAGCCCCCAACTGGATGCTCTTAGACAAGGGAGTGGCTAAGAAAGATGGTTACACACCATTCAGTATACTTTTATTTTAACTGAAATACTGAGTGTTATAAACATTTGAATATGTGGGAGATCCTCTTGGTTGCATTTAGTTGCATTATGAGTTTTCACATCAACAACATGCAGCATGTTGCTCTCAGAAACCCACTGGGGATCGGAGATGAGATTAATTTGCTCTCTGATGCTCTTTGATTGGTATTTCTCACTCCAATGAGGGCTGTTTTTGAAAGAAGGCACTTAGGTCTCATTTAGTCACAATGATGGTTAGTCTTATCATCGATAGTTGTGTAGGCATTTGTATTTGCCATATGTTTTTCTCTTTAGCTCTACTGTTAAAGTTTTGAGGTGTCACTGAATTTGGCACACATGCTTTTTCANAGAAGGCAGTTAGGTCTCATTTAGTCACAATGATGGTCAGTCTTATCATCGATAGTTGTGTAGGCATTTGTATTTGCCATATGTTTTTCTCTTTAGCTCTACTGTTAAAGTTTTGAGGTGTCACTGAATTTGGCACACATGCTTTTTCACTTGACTATGTCGTTGACTGTTAGGAGTCAATAAATGTTTCTAAATCTAAATAATCTAAAGAGGTATGCATAGATTCAGATATTTATCTTGAAATATTTGGAATAATAATAATAATAATAACAATAATAATAATAACAACAACAACAACCAACAAATCCTTTTTTCATGATACTTCTCTAGTTAATGGCCTGCTCTGCAGAAGCCATACTCCTCACCCCTCTAAGAAGAGGCATTGCAGGGAAAAGTCCCTTGCAGTTGGAGGTTTTCACCAAGAGGTGGCGCTAACAATTACCACAGTTAGGATAACATCGTTGTAAAATCGCTGTAATCTATTTGCAACCTAAATTAAAGGTTTTATGTGGGCATGTGTGTTCATGCAGTAGCACGATGTCCTTCTATTTATGAGCTGTGTAATTGTATGTTTAGTCCTCTTTCGGTGTAGGAAAGCCGCACTATAATGTGTAATTATAACCTTGGTAAGTGTAACACCATTAAAGTTAGAGTAAGTGGTGTGTGCAGCAGAGCAATGATAGGGTGATGACAGAGTGACATGCTATAACCAGCACGGCATAATAAGAAGAGTCTTGTTCCTGCTATTAAAAATGCTGTTCTATGGACCAGCTAACTTTCGGTTCCCCAGGAGAAAGAAAGGATGCTAAGCCTCACAGAAAGCGCTGGTTATGTCTGTAGCTGTGACATTTGCCGGACACTTATCCAGAGGCTGTTAAGGACCTAGAAGCATCAGGGTGCTGGCGGTGGCAGAGCCTCAGGAGGTCCTGGCAGCCCTTGGGGGCAGCAGTGCTGGCCGTGCCATGGGCAGACCTTGCTGGGGTGCTCACCTTGGGGTGCTCATCCAAACTGAGCCAGCACTGAGCACCCACCTCAGCCTCGGCAGACAGGAGGATGCGCCAGCCAGAGGGCTGTACCAGCAGGTCCCTCCAGTGCAGGAAAAAGCCTTTTCACAAGCCGGTCTGGGGTTTGTTGACTGCTGCAGGTGCAGATAACTGACCCTCTCTTTGCCCACTCTGTTATTCCAAAGGCAGGGGAAGTGAAGCAGTAGGTGCTCACCCGTGCAGGGTGCGGGAGGCTGTGGCAGGTGGCATGGCAGGGGCGGTGGAGGACCCACCGGAGCCCTGTGTCGTGGGGCCGATGGCTGCAGTGGGGAAGCGGTGTCAGCCTCTCTGGGGAACTGTCTAGGTGAAATGCTGGAGGCTTCCCTCCAAAGTTTCCTGTAGGTGGAAACAATTAACAATCTTGTCATGAAAAGCAGCCTAGGGGAACGCAAACTTTGCCCAAGGGAGCACAAACTTTGCTCGAATTCTTTCATATCGCTGCCAGTGGCAAATCCCAGGCTCATCTCTGTGCTGGGGAGTTCCCTCTCCTCTGGTACCTGTGGGATGCTGTTGGCCACATTGGAAGTACGTACCAACTAGCATCGCTGAGGAAATTAAAAATCTCAGTGTGGGTATATGGCATAAACTACACTGCAAATTGAGTTATACTCTCCAAAACTCCTGCCAGAGAGGACGGTCTTTTACTGATTAAATCCTAGCCTTGCAAACACTTTTATATAGGATTGCAGATGAGAGCTTTAAAATGGTCCTTATGGCAGTTTTGACGGAGGCAAGTCCCGGGGCTGGTTCGGGGTGGCTGGTCCAGTGGTTCTGTTTTTGCTTTGGCAGGAGTACATTGCTAGTCTGAAAGCTGTTGACAGTCGTCTCAGTGATGCTTTTTTTCCATGTTTGTGTTTTGTATTTTCTGGCTGAGTTAGTCCATATCCTGTAAACTTTCTTATTGTGCTTCGTACTCATTGCAATGACATCTACTGGGGAAGGGAGAGAGAAATCTTATTAACCACAGGCTCGCCTCCTGCTGACTGCAGTCGGAGATGGCCTGGGACAACACTTCCAGCAGATGTTTCTGCTTTATAGATCAATGGAAACTTTACAGAGATATTTCCCTCTTCAGTCCAAAAACAAATGCCAGCAAGTCTGCGATCCAGTAACTTTGTGCTGGACACCAAGAATTTTATTTGGTTTGTTATGTTTTTTATATACAGACAAACTAGCTACCAGAAAGTTGTCTTTAACATTGCTTTAAATGGCATTTCTTACGGGAATAAAGCTGCCATCCACTTGTGGAGAGCAGTCTTGCTGCCTTTGCCTGCACACGAAGCGTCGGTGTAGGCTAGGGCCCGGCAGAGATGGGCATGCACAAGACGCAAACCATCAGCCTTCGTTGTGGGGTGGTATTTTCTGGTTCTGAGTCTCCATGGACTCCATGGAACAAGCCCGTATTTCAAAGGGTAAAAGAGAAATGTGCTATTATATCCGAACAAAGGGGGGGAAATACATCTTTCTTTCTGCAAATTATCTTCTTGCTTTCTCAAGGAGGGGCTGACTGGAAAGAAGGGATGTGGAGAGGAATGGAAAGGGAAGACTTAACATCCGTGCCCACTCATGACTCCACAGGGATGGGAACACACGACCTCTTTCTCAGCACAGCACTCCTGTCTGCCATGGCTTCGGGTGCAGTTGCTCCCATGCTACAAATTTCCTTCAAAGTAACTGCAAACAGGAAAAAAACGTTTTTACTATTTTGACCAAGAAGGCTCATCTGTGCTTTCAGATCACCCACGTGAAACCAGCGTAACCCTCTAGGACTCCTGTTTCTCACACACTTTGCTGTTTGTGTAAAGAAAACCAAACAGCTGCGACTGAAGGAGCCACCTCATTTCCACGTGTGTGCGTGCTGCAAGGGTGGTGGCATCTGTGGGAAACAGACTTTCAGACGTCCGGCTCGTGTGCGATAGAGACAGGGATGCCTTTTGGCTCTACAAATGTCTGTAGGAAACAGCAAATTCAGAGGCACATCTTTCAGTGAGAGAAACCTCAACTATATTGAAACCTCAGGTGATGTTTCAGGGATGGAAACACCAACAAACCTGTCAAAGAAGACTCGGGTTAGTGGCAGTATTTTTGGTAGCAGCAAGTAACAAAATAGACTTCCAGTCGTTGCCTGCCATAAAGGTGCTGGAGTCTTCCTCCGACCAGGTCAGCCCAGATCTGGAGATATGGTCCTTTAGTGTTCAGGGATCTGTGTGTTTGGCAGGATATCTGCATGAAGAAAAAGCTGCGCTGTCTCTGGGCATTATCTGTTCTCCAAGGGCATCTCTCTTTTAAATATACTGCAGCCTTCCTTTTAGGGAGAACAGAGAGCAGCAAGTAGACCCTAGAAGTATGTGCACTGACTGTGCCGTAACAAAGGTTCCCTATAATTCAGTTGGCATTTCTGTGTTGGTCAAAAAGCTCTTGAGGCCCTGAAGTTCCAGAGACCTGATTTCTTCCAGTGCGTGGCTTTTAAATGCTCGCTATTGTGTAACACAGTGGTCAGTCCAACCAGGTCATGACAGAGACTTGTAAATGCACAGTTCCCTACCTTGTCCTTTCCCTGCTAAGCTTCATTTAGCAAACAGCATTGAGATTAGAAAGGATATGAAAAGTTTATAATTTGCTTGTTAATCAAAGGAACCGTGATCATCCAATTTACCGCTGAGATTCCGACTACTCCTCTGTTCAGCGAGTGGCCCCAAGGGCACCAAGCAGAAGGAAAAACCAGTTAGTTCTGGCTGGTCTGTGTTGTGGGGAGCTCAGGCTGTTGCAGGTATTCTTTCTGGTCAAAAATGCCATAGACACACTCCTCATCTTCCTCCTGCCTAAGGTCTGGATAAGGTGCTTGCAGTCATGTCCGGCTGGGATGGTTGTTTCACACACCTGCAGAGCCACCTCCAGTTTGCTGTATGGACCAGCACCTACGGCAGCAGCTTTCAGGATGCCCCATTGTGTTTTACATTTGGCTTCTCCTCAAATATTTCTGCGTGCATCAGCAAGACCCTGATGCCCCTGAGCTCACGTTCTAATAGCATAGGCATTCTAGATTTCTCATTTCTTTAAAAAAAAAAAATATCTGTAGCTGACAGCCCATATGTCCCTCATTTTATTCTATAATATAGAAGTAATAAATATAGATGTGATTACGTCTCTTCCTCCTTTGCCAGTAGGTGCTTTATTACATTGATAGCATCACTCGCTGGCCCATTACATATAAAGGGGACCTGCAGCTGTGAGCCTGGGACTTCACTGCAATCTATTTAAAACTCCAGATCACCAGTGCGGCCCGTGGTCGTGTTCTCTTACACGACATATGCCACGCTTAGTACAGGTAAGAGCGCAGAGCAGCCCCTTGTTTAGTGGTGCTGTCTCCTGCTAAGCCTCTCTCCGGGAATGGGGGTTCTTGAGCTGTGTGAGGAGGTACTGAGCCCCCGCATGCTCCGTGGCACGAGGTGAGCTTGGGCTCTTCTTCTGCAGGTGCAGAGCTGGGACCAGGTCAGTTCCCAGGGCTGGGGCTTGAGCGGGGCAAGCAGGGCAAGTCCTGTGTCCCCATGAAAACCTGTAAGAAAAGAGCATCCCAAAGATGCCGGGTTGATCCTCCCTGCCTTACTGGGGAGGAGAAAGCAATTTTCTTTGCAGCATGAAGATCATCTCTCTCTTGTCTTGGCCTGTACTGTAACCCGTGCAGGAGGAGGTAGCTGTTCCCTTCACTGGAGGCCACTGCACTGTCACCCACCTCTGGTCTTTTGCACTGTTGCATTTCAGACTATTGCTCTAGAGGCTGTGTTTCTGACTACAATCTCTCTTCAAGGTTTTTATTTAATACACAAAAAGCCTCTCTTAATAACAAAAAAATCCCAGCTGTTCCCACGGCGAGTTTGTCATGCTCCTTTTAGCAGTGGCAGTAGGTGGCGTACTGTCCTTTCCAGCTGTTAAGCGCCTCCAGTAGACGAAGACATGAAATCTTTGACACTCAGATACCACCGTCGAACCTTGTTCTCTGTTGCAACACGCTGACATTTTTATTAGCATCCGTGAGACATAAACTCATGCTCTTAGGAGGACCTTACCAATACCCCCCAGGGAAGAGTCCTCAGTTTTTTACTCACTGTCTTAGGAGCTTATGGCTGAACTTCTTCAATACAGTCCTCTGATTAACTACCTCATACCTTTTAATGAGACTAGCATCTTATGCACCTATATGCACAGACATACTTTCAGATTCTCAGATTGAGTAGCTAGACTAAGAATAAATTCCCTTTCATCATTCAGTGTTTTGAGGGATGCTTGTCATTTTTGTACCCGTCTCTGCTGGTGTACGTAGAGTGGTGATGGTCTTAGCGCCAGTATCTTTCTACCCATTTTACTGTGTTCATTTTTCGCCTAGACATGTTATTTTTATTACACACAAAATGTATTTTTGTTTTTCGAGCTTTAGGCCAGTACTCTGCTTTTTTTTTCAGTCTTGTGCAGAGCTTCTACCCCTGCTATTTTTCTTCTGATCAAAACTTTGTTTATGTAAACCTTTGCACACTTTACACCATCAAAAATGTAATGCATTCATTCAAATCATTAAAGCCATAGGAATTCCACGCCCCATGGAGAAGAGCGTCTTCTGCTTTGTTAAACGAGCACAAATGTGTGCTCTGTTTGTGTAGTGGTACCCGCCAAAACCTTGTATCAAGCACAGTAAGAACACTTGGCATCAACAACCTCCCCAAAGACTTCTCCCCTCGGAGGGGAAAATTCCATTTTCCTATGTTACATTCTTTCAATAATGTACATAAATGAAGCTTTTTAAGGTTTGGCTGGGTTTTCCCCCCTCTGCAAAGACCATGCACTCACAGCTTCTTCTGCTCTCTCTCCGGTTCCTTGCTTCTTCCTTGATTTGGTAAGGCCTGCGTTTTAGCCATTAACACCCTATTTCCTGTGGTTTTCCTTGCAATGTTAGCGTTACTCTTTCTGGCAGTAGTCTAGTCTAGTGCTTGAACACTCCAAGGAAAGCTTATGATAGATCTGGCCTCTTTTTCCAGATGCCAGCTGTCTGCTTGATTTCTGTTATGTGCCACAGCAAGGATATCTCCATGTACAGTTCCTCCGGGATCCAGGCTCTGTGTGCCTCTCTGACTTGAATGTCTTCAAATAGGGTCTGGGGCTCTCTGGGGTGGTTGCCAGAACATCATGAACTTCAGTCTCAGTGGATGCTGGGATTCACAAGCATCCTGCTGTGCGACTCCAGTCCCAACCTAACAACTCAACAGCAGCTCAGGTACCTGAAAATGCAAATGGGCATTTGCCAAAGGGGCAGTTCTGCCAGGCACATCTTAAAAAGAGAAGTATTAATTTGAGTACAGGACTGAGCATCTTTGACCTGGGTTTGTCACTGACCGCTGTTCATCTTTGGATAGGACACCGCCTTTGCCGTGCCTCTGCTGCCTCGTGCGTAAAATGAAGGTAACAATCCTAATACTCTTTGTAAAGCATGCTGAGACTCACTGCAGAGGGCTTGTGGCACTGCAGAGCTAAGTCGACTGATTATTTTTACTGACGCCTACAGCTTCTTGAAAGCCTGCGCTAACTGAAGCAGTAGTTAGACAACGGGAGAAATAACTGAGTCGGGAGCTATATTTATGAACTACGGCAGGGTCGTATTACTCACTGTGAATAATTTATCTGACAAAGACATATAGTTTTCATAATTTTCTTAAAACAATGTGCTGTAAATAGTGCAGTCTGCTGAATAATTTGAGAGATGAGTCAACGGGATTTGGTAAAGATCCAACAAAACAACTTTTTGAATTACTGAATTTCTTACTCCCAGACACTTACTTGAACAGCACCAGCTGCCAAGTGAGTAGGTTCCCACTCACTCCAACTGGAATTTCCCTTCACAAAGTGGGTTTGAGATCTGGCTCAACATGGTCAGAAGAAATCTGGCCCTTCAAGGATCATGGGCTACTTGGCTGCTGTTGCAGACACTACCCCACCAAGCCTTGCCCATTGCAGTAAAACTTGTTTTGAAGAATGGGGTCTTGTGGTAAAACCTTGCCTTTCGCGCTAGGTAGCTGAGTGACTCTTGGACTGGTCTTTGTGTAACATTAAAGCTTGAGCGTTGCACAGTAATGTTTGCTCATATGAGCGTTTCTGCTCACAATGGGCTTCTGTGAACAGCACAAGTTAGCCTTCACAGTACATTATTCTGAATTTACCTTAGCGCCCTTGAAAACTTTCAAACCCCATGTTTGTTGGTTCCTAGACCCTCACTGTCTTCTGGTTAAATAAACCTTTGTGGCATGAATAGTGCTCAATAGTATCTGTTTGAATGAAGAGCCTTAACAGTTTCTGAATGTTATTCTTTCATTCACGGTCAGAAAAAACCTCCAGTACCTCATGGGGATGATGACAACCACTCCCCTCTGTCAACTCCTCTCTTTCACCATTTGATTTCACACGATGAATTGGGCCAGTGCACTAAATGGCAGTCTGGTGTTTGTAGGATCTTCTGGAAGTGGCTCAGAAGAGTGCAGCCACGCCGAGCCAGCTCTCCTACTGGGAGACATGACCTTGCTAAGGGCTGCTGCAAGACATGGCTCTACATCCTATTTTGCTTGTTTGGAGAGGTTGTGTTCCAGTGAGAGTAACTTATGTCTTGTCTGCCAAAAGTCCCCTTGGTCATGATCAGACCCATGCTCCCCTCCTACCTGACAGATCAGAGCTGCTCTTTCATCTGTCTGGTTGAGCTGTGTGGTGCAACTCTCAGAGCTCAGAGCAGGTCCACCAAATGTTTTCCTTCACATCCATTTCATTATTGGTACCTTCTTGCTTGCACTGCCCTTCCGGGCAGCGGGAGAGGCGGAGATGCTGCTCCTTCCCAGAGAAGGACAGGTTGAATTCTCACTAGCACCCTTGGCTGCGGGAGTGGGTCCAAGCAGATATTGCAGGAGGAGAAAGGAGCACAGGATGAGGAGGAGACTGAGACTCTGTAGGAAAGAGCAAAGCCATCAGATAGCAGGGAAAGAGAGAATGACTGATAAAAAGGAAGAAGTTCAGCTTTGGAAGAAGAGGGGGAAGCAGCTTGTTAAATGCAACCATCAAGGGTAAAGACTTGGGTTTCTTCCCCAGATCTCCCACTGGCTTTGTGTATGCCCTGGAAGAAATTCCTTCGTGATCCTAGGCTTTGGTATTGCTGCTCCAAATTTAGATTTTTCTACTGATTTTTCCATCTCCAGGGTAAATAACAGAGCACGGTGTACCATCTGGCATTTAGAGTTAGAGAGGACAGGACCCACAGGGAATCATAAGGTGCTTGCACTTTTAATGTGCTGCCCCCTCACTTACTCGCAGNATGACCCTAGGCTTTGGTATAAAGATATATTGGCTTTATTATTTGGTATAAAGATATATTAGCTCCAAATTTAGATTTTTCTACTGATTTTTCCATCTCCAGGGTAAATAACAGAACACGGTGTACCATCTGGCATTTAGAGTTAGAGAGGACAGGACCCACAGGGAATCATAAGGTGCTTGCACTTTTAATGTGCTGCCCCCTCACTTACTCGCAGACTGAGAGTCAAAATGCTGNCTCCAGGGTAAATAACAGAGCACGGTGTACCATCTGGCATTTAGAGTTAGAGAGGACAGGACCCACAGGGAATCATAAGGTGCTTGCACTTTTAATGTGCTGCCCCCTCACTTACTCGCAGACTGAGAGTCAAAATGCTGGTATTCAGCCCTGCCCTGGGCATGAAATACAGCGTCTTAATTCGGCACTGAAATTACTGCCCTTAAGTGAACACTAACCGTGCGCCCAGACAAAAGGAATGCATTTGCTTGGTCAGTAAACATCTTTTTTATGGGCATTAAAATAATTTGGTTTCCATTTTCTCCTCACTAGGCAGATTTTATTTAGTCAATACCAAGGCTGTCACGGGCTGCACCGTTTTATTCTTCGCCGTGCCCTGTGCTCTGTGTTATTGTGCTGGAGCTCTTCTTACAGGACAGACCCAGGTACAGGGCATGGAAAAAGTCAGCTGCATACAGTCGCTGCTTTACTGGCACTGTAGCACCCTAAGCAACCTTTTCAGAAAGCTTAGAGCTGAGTTTGCATTTTTTGGCCTTCATCTCTGGCACTAAAGTTAATTGGGATAATTCAGAGTTCACACCCATGTCCCTGAGGTATTGGTTTAAAAATACGTGTAATGTGAGTTTTAAAATAATTTCTTTTGATTGGAAGTATTTGGAAATGTTCCTCTCCACTGGTTTTAAAAGGTGTCATTTTTTTATGAATGCTGAGACGTTGATTAATAAAATTCCGAAAGCATTAACTCAATTGAGTGGACTCCAACTTTTCCTTTTTTTATTATTATGATTCGTGAAAATAAATGCAATAAAACCCAAATCCCAGCAGTTCTCTTAAACTGTATCCTCAGCAGTCTCCCTCGTGATAGCCCTACCAGATGTTTTACAATGCTAGATGCAGGGCCATTTGCTGTTTTCTCAGGGGAAGGCCGAGTGAAACCTTGGCTCAGCACCACGAGCCTTCAGCTTGTGACCCTGCATCTCAGGCATGTTGTATGCTAGCCTGTACCCTGGGAAGGGGTTGAGTGGTTTTGTCTCCCCACTTTTAAGATACTTCAGGGAGGAGCAGGTTTTTGGCCAGCTACCTTCGGTTGCCCTGTTCCAGCCTCGCAGGAGCAGCTTATGGGAGGTGATGTTCAGGTCCATCTTCTCCACTGCGTGCCCTCGGGTGGCCCTGGGGGTTGTTTGGGAGGATGGAACATGCAGGCTCTGAGTCTACTCAGCCAAGGCCACCTCCCAAGCAAGGATGGCCATGGCCACCCAATGTTGGGAAACCCACCAAGGGAGACTCCTCTCCCTTGAGGCTGAGATTCTGGTTTTGCTCTTCGCAGGTCTGCCATGAAATATGCTGTCTGAATGGAGAGGGAAAGGCTGCAAGCCTTTGTATTTGTGAGGGACGAGGGAGGTGAGGACGGGGGGAGTCAGAGGCAGGGACCGCTCCTGCTCGCAGCCACTGACTGTCTGACCGGGGAAGGATTTATTGCCCTGGCTGCATTTGGGATGCAGACTGCTCAGAATAGCCATCCATCCTACACGTCTGAGCGAGCTGCCACGGGAGATTCATTTGTAAGCTGGCCTACCTTCTTCCTGAATTTTCTTTCTCTTTTATACTGCAAAGGCTAATATATTGTTCAAATTAAAGCCAACCTGGGGAATGAAGACAGAGCTGGTTATTGAGTGGAATGGACTGATGAGGAGTGGGTAATATATTTAAAGACTGTGGAGGAGCCGCTAGGGACGATATAGTCTGATTTATTTGATTTAGCATAATTTATAGTACACTAGACTATGTTGTGATTCTTCGGGATTTTTATCAGGAAATTTGCATTCAATATTTAGGGATCTCGGGGCAGAAACACTCTCATTCTCTTATTATTTTGGCTTTAAACATATCATGTACCACAGAAGAATTTATAAGTGTATAAAGGGTTTTAGTAAGTTCAGATGGCAAAAAAGTTTGAAAGCTAAGATCGGCAAGGGAGGAGGATTCCTGCTTCACCCTTTCCCAAGAGCGTGGATGGACTTCATTAAAAAAAGGCGATACTGTATTTGCATTAATTCTCCTTTTTTTTTTTTTCTTTAGGACAGAGCCCGCTTTGGCAGAGTTGCCAACATCCAGAGGCCGGTGGCTCGCCTGGTGTAAATCAGCACCGAGCCTCTCTGCTTGTGCCCACTGAAAACCACAGATCTCGTCCATTGTGCACCTCCTTTCTTTCTGAAATGGTCCCTGATTTTAAGGCTGGAATTTTGCTTAGTGGAATAGATGATAGCCCTTTTTTTGTTTGTTTTTTTATGCTCTAAGCATGATTTTTACATCGTAGAAAACTTGTATTTTGTAAAGAAAGTCATCTAATAGTTTCATCCTCTTCAGAGACCGTCCCTAAAGGGAGATACCTCAGGTGAAACCAAGGCTGTCATTAGAGCAGAAGTGGCTTCAGCACAAAATTAAGTCTCTAAGCACACGACCATGGCAGACTCAATCTTTTTTTTTGCTGGAAGTTTAAACCTTTTCCATACACAGAGCAGGAGAGGGAGGCAGTCCCCAGTCGGTGCCCTACTGAGGTACCTCGTGATGCACTGGAAATCTGAGCAGATGCCATGTCCAAAACATCTTCAATATGATAGAAGGATCTCAGTCTTCGGTCTGTGACATGTCATGGTTTCAGCCACGGTGCAGGACCTTCCCTGACATGATTTATTTGTAGGTACATTCCACGTTTCTGAGGTTTGCATCCTGTTAAAGCATAGCAGGCTGCAGCCCTTGAGCCCTCAGCCTAAAGGTGTTCAGTTGGGAAAGTTTGAATCCCTGGTGATCTGCAACCTGCAACACTATTTAAAACCTTTGTTGACAGTCAAGCACATTGAGTGTTTAAAGTTTTAATAGGCTTAGAATTAATTCTGGAGTCCACCAACATCTGCGTACATCCATAATTTACGAGCGCCTCTTACTTGGTTGGTTTAGTAAATTGTACCTAAGAGTATTTTTGAAACTTTGGCAGCTCCACATAGAGTTTCATGATTCATCTGCGTCTTTGCCAACTGCTTTGGTTCTTTTCTTTTTGCTTCTTTCTTTTTTTCTTCACTCCTTTTCCCTGTTGGAAGACATTCTTAAATACTTAATTCAGGGCTGAGGTTTGGAATGCACTTTATCACACACCTTTTCTGTGCCAAACCCCTTTACACACTCTATTAAGGACAACTTTCCACATAGTAATGTATTTATTTGTGGAATGGCTTTTAAAGCCGGTGTAGACGGCAGAAGGCAAAGCATGATGGGCCAAGTCCACTTGCGGAGGACCCCTGCCTCTTTCTTGCAGCTGACACCCCTGCTGTGCGCAGACAGGGCTTGCTCTCCTGCAACCTCTCTTGCAACGCCAGCAGCGCGGGCAGGGCGGCTGCATGCCATTTCGAGGAGAAAAGCGAAGGGCTGAGATCTGTGCGAAGAGCTGTGGAGGGGAAGGCGTGAGTGGGTGTGCACCATTAGTGGCGGGTCCCCGAGGTACCACTGGGTGCCTGACTTCTGGCCAGGGACATTTGCTTTGGCTGGGAGGGTCCTGTCGAGAAAATACAGGACAGCTGCCTGGAGGCAGCCGGAGAACACGCAGACTTCCAAAAAAACCTCTTTGTGCCTTTGCCCTGGACGGCCCTTAGGAGCTGGGCTGGGAGCCGCTGGGCTGGTTTATTGTAAATAGAGGAGTCAGTCTTCCTTGCGTGTATGAACCTTTTAGTTTCTGGCAGCTCTTGTCAAAATAATCCTGTTTTCCTCAAAACATGTGAGTGTTTCTGGGCTCTTGGGAAGGCTCAGTGCCTGACAAACTTAGCGCTTGTCTCTTCAGGCAGCTAGAGGTGGCGGGGGCACAACTGTGACCCTGGCTGCATTAGTGGCTCTCATAACTTCCCTTGTTATTTTTATTGTCTCAGCCTCCAGAGTGCTTTGATTAGGTTGGAATCCTAGCTTTTATATTTATTTATTTTTTTAAAAGCAAGTTTCTAGCCCTTATAGCTGTGGAAAAAGTGGCTTGAAAACATGTGATGTGCTTCGGATGTGCTAAAATCAGAAAGGGAACAAAGAGAGCCCAGCTGGGAGTGCGGGCATGGGACATGTCTTTTTTTAAACTCTGAATTTTTTCTCTGCCTTGCAATAGCTTCAGTCTTGCTATCGTCCTTTTAGCAGAGGTATGAGGCCATGGCACAACTTGCCTGAGGTGACACAGCAGGGCAGCAAGTCAAGAACACACTCAAGGTGTCCTCGCCACGTGCTGCGCTGCTCCTGCCTCGCTGCCTCTCACTGGCATTTCCCAAGGGCTGGGCTGGTGCAGGCGTTGGTCACGTTGGGAACAGTCGGCAACAGAAAACCAAAGAGTTAGTAAAGCAGTTGTTTGCATCTCATAGCACGTCAGCTTGCTTTCACTTCACGTTTCCACCCCAAACCTCGTAATGGTGCGTTTTCACTGTGTCAGGTTTTGATACCTCCAGCCTTGTTGTCGCGCGCTTGCAAGACCCGGTGCAAAGCATTTGCTGCAGTTGGCAACTTGGTAAAATTTGCCTTTTCCACCTGAATTTGGCAGCATTAGTTTGAGAGCGCGTGCCTTCTCTCCCTCTCAGATGTCACCCCTTTCTGAAAGCGTGGAGCTTTCAGCACGTCTCATGGCTGGGCAGTGTAGCAGTGAACATGCAAGACGTTCCTGGCTCTAACAAATCAAGGTCTAGGAACTACACTGTGAAAAAATTTGAGATGCGAGACGTAGAGCCATTAATTGTCAACAGCATGTGCTCTGCTGACACTTGGGTTTGTTTTACATTATTCCTATAGCAAAATATGAGTGGCTGATGCTCTTGGACATATGCTGGTTGATTTTACTCAGCTAGACAGCTCTTCTGAGTTGATAAGGAAGGTTTTAAACTGAAGGGAGACAGAGTAAGGAGTGGAAAAAGATATAAAGCAGACTCGCTCCCATCTTGAAGGAATTACAAACTCACAAAGAGTTAATTTGAGCAGGTTTATATTTATCTGTCTTAATTTTTGTCTGTCTGACACATGTGGTTGATACAAAGAACTGGTGTCTACTCTGTCAGTAGAAGTATTTTATTATTATTAATAACTATTTGTTAACTCTGGCATCTATAGTGTGCCAGGCAATGTGCAGAACCCAGGGAAAGCACAGTGTCTCCCCAGAGAGCTTATACTAATCTATTCTATTGCAACAATATTTCTTTAATACTGTGTATAAATCATTCTTCTAACAGTAGTTAGTACAGAGGTTTACACTTCCCCATTCATGTTTTCATGGCAAACAAATTTGCCACAGTGAAAACACTATGCAGTTCAATCCAGCTTTATTTTATGTAGTTTCTTCCAGGCAAATCATTGGAAACCATCGCTGCAGAGAGGCCTTTAACACACAGTTAACTTTGAAATCTGTCTAGGCATCATTAACTTTAATGGCCCTGAGCACATGCTTCGGGCTAAGCACGTGCTGAAGTGCTTTCCCGAATGTGGATGGGATTAGGCCCATACAAAGTGTTTTGGTGAAATGCATTGTAAACCTTCAGAGATGCTAAAATCCCCAGGGGTTCACCATCACATCGTGAGGGGCTGTGCTCAGGTGCCTCATCAGGCAGTGCGAGCTGAGCCTCCCCAGTTTCCCATCTGAGGGATACAGAAATCTCCACGGACCTTGGAGGCCTTTAGCGAGGGTGGACTATGTTTTGCTGCGTGGAGAAGCGCCGTAGTGCTCCCCTACATGTGTGAGAAATGACTCCCAAGAGAGCAGATGAAATCATGATGAGCCAATAGTGTAAGATAAAGATTTTAAAAAGATAGACCTTCATTGAGTCTGACTAGAACTAAATCTGTAGTTAAATAAAAGCATATAATGAAATGGAAGCAAGAGAAAACACAAAAAATAAAAATAAAAATTTATGTTTGCTAAACAAACAGTATCATCTAATCTCTAGGGGAGAATAAGTGAAAAAAGATAGTACTGGAATAACTTTAAAAATAGAATAATGCCTGATGAGGTCCTTAGGGGACTATTTATGTAGACTACATGAACAGCTTGATTCGAAAGGGAGCTTCGCCCACATTTGGAATTGTGTCCAATTTGGTCTTATTTATTTAACACCTGAAGCCAGCTTGTGTCCACTGTTGAACTGCTGTCAAGAAGCACTGGAGATGCCTGATGGTGCCCTCCTACCTCTTCGGGAACCACAGACCGGCAGAGCCGTGATAGCACTTGCCCGATGGCAGAGGCCTTTTGATTCTCCACTGGGTTGCTGCTCCAAAACTACCCCGTGTGTCTGGACCTTTTGTAGGCTCTGGGCAGTCAGAGGCTGAAAACCTTCCTAACACAGAGAAATATCGGAGCTAACTTTTTTTTTTTGCCACGGGATCATGATGTGAAAAGGAGTGCAAAGGAGACAGATGGTGGGAGGGAAAAAAACCGTTGGGCTGCCACGAGCTCCCAGGTTGGCTCACCACATCTCATATGTGTTCAGCCTACATTTCTGAAGAAACACCTCTCACTGTAGAGATTTTGCTATTCCCCTAAAATACCAGACCTTATATCTTTGAATAAGTTCAAGTGGGCTTTGGCTATTCACTATAGGGAGCACAGGCAGAAATGAACCGTTCCTTGGGAAACCAGCTATGCTGTGCTGGACATTACGAAGAAAAATAAGCCGAGCCATAGCAGAGACTCTCTTTAAGATTTATGAATGACTATTTTTCTGGCTGATGCTTGTGAAATAAGTCAGGTTGGCACAAGGGTTTCACTGAAGACTTCACTGAACACGTGAAAACCCTGACAAGAGAAAGACTGCTGCAAGACTGTGGGTGGGATATGTGGGTGAACAAGCAATTTCTTTCCCTCAGGTGTGATTGTTGTTATGTAAATATGCACAGACATAATTATAGGTAAGACCACTTGGAGAAAATAGTTGTGCAAGGGCAACTGCGTTCATTTCTTGTGAGTCTCTCTAGATGCAGGAGGCTTCAACAATCAAAGTCTTAGAATCCCAAAATGGTTATGTTATGAGTATCCTTGGTTTTTAAGAAAGCTCAGTGAAAGTCACCTCATTTTTCTTTTTAGAATATGCCATCATAAAAAGGAAACCTTCCAAACAATAGTCAACCACGGCATGGCTTTGTAAAGTGTTTTAACTTCTGTAACATGAAGAAGAGTGTGATGCGTGTCCTCAAACAGCTGTTTGTGAAATTATTTACTAAACCAGCAAGAAAAATGGTTTATTTAGAAGCACTAAATGACGAGATTGAGAACTGGAAACCAATAAGAAAGAAAGGAGCAATAAAATATTAGGCAGCCAAATGACTGTGGCTTGATATATCTTGTCTCAGCTTTTCTTTGATTTTCCCCCAGAAGCTGGCAGTGACAATAGAAAGGCTGCGAACAATGTAACAATATGATGTACTCGTGCCAAAATGTAAATACAAAAGAAATGTTCTAAAATACCACGTGTCAAATTATCTGCAAGAAGTAGAAAAAGATGAATAACGTTTTCAGTTCTTTGGAAACACAGAGGAAAATCAAATGCAGACCTTAAGAGTTTATCTTTACATACGTACAAATTCCTTATTAAAAACTTGATCCCAATTAGAGAAGGCCAAATGAATACTTTGATGATGATGTGATGGATGAGGTATGAGAGTGATGTGTTTCATCATGATCCTAGCAAGTGGAATAGAAGCAAAAACCCCCCAAACTCAGAATGTGCCTCACATATCTCTTTCTCAACAACTAAGGCTGTGAATGAGGATGTATTGACTTTTTAATGAATTTCAAGTTCCACAAATGGGAGCCTTTTGTGATCAAGATATTAGGTGATCACGCAATACGACATTTTTATAAGGCTCTCAGATACAGCTCTTAATGCAAGAGGTTTCAACCCGCTCAGATGGACAATAACTCTTCTCTAACCCTGAGTTAGCACAGGCACTAGAGAGAATATGTAGGGAGGAGAAAATAGTCTCAAGCCAAAGGCCCGCCCTGTGTGCCTATATGTAAAGCACAAGAGGCATAAAGAGCATTATCTACCTTTCCTTTTCTAATGCAATCTGTTTTCACAATAGACAAACGTCTTGTTTGTATTATTTTCTTACAGCATGCCACAAAATGGTTCTATTTTTCAAAAGCATTTCCAGTGAAAGACAATGAATGGGTCTGCAGAGGTTCAAATATCTGATCTCCTTTTCCTCAGCTCTGAGTCTGTTGAATACGAGTCCAGCCCAGCCAGCCTGGGAAATGTGACGTTTATTCCCAAGCTCCTTGGCCTTCTCTGGCCTATGGCCAAAGCACCAAGCCAGTTCGCAGGCAGAATTGTATTTCCCATCAAGACCATGGGCCTCGGTCGCTACTCAAATGCTCTCTTTTGGTCTTGTAAGCCAAAGCATATAGTGCAATACTGAAGCAAATATTTACTGTTTGGTACTGTATTCTGTAGTTCTCCTGTGGTCTTTGAGAAAATGCACTTCACTGCTCTTCTTTTCCTAGCTAAAAGCTAGTTAAGGAAACAGATGGGTGATTGCATGTGTGTGATGTTGAAGTCTAAGAGGAAAGTCAAACGCTCTGCTTTTTACTCAATGTAAAGTCAATCTGAGACCATTGGGTCTTCGCTTTTAGGAGGTTCTTTTTTTCCTAAAGTAACCTGGTGGCTTCCAGTGGGTCAATGACAAAAAGACAAAGTAGTCTAAGAAGCATGCTGTGATGGTCCTCTCTTCCACCAATAGTCCTTAGTTTTTTTCAGCCTGACCTTAGTTTTTTAGTTGCTACATTTGTATGAGCGATATGCCTAGGTCAGTTGATAAGAAAACATTACACATAAAACGTGTACCTGAGTTATTTTTATTAGTTTCTCAACTCGGCAGAAACGATTAGATTTTGTGCAACGTACTCACACAGCAAAAGGATATCATGGTGTGCTCTGACGGGCAAGTGTAGGAGGCTGTAAATTAAATGAAATACATTTATGGCGATCATCCAGTTTTACTTTATGAGAAAGCTGATTGTCTTGAAATAACCCTTGCTGCCCTTTCTTTTCTGAAGGTTGTATAGATGGGACATCTGGCAGAGGATCAGACCCAGTGCAACCAATAACACTAACCCTGACCAGCACAAATCACAATGGGGTCAGCTCATTGTCTGCAGCGAAAGAAATCAAGCACAATTTCCTAGCTGCTAGTATTCCAAGGACTACGTGAAATAATTCTATTTTCAGTAAATATCAAGGCCAGGCTGATTGCAAGGCCTCCACTCCAGAGACCCTTTTTGCTAACAAAAGCACATTATCTTTGTAAAGTTAGTCACTATTTCATTGTGAAAAAGGGCATGGCAATCTGCCCCTAAATTAAAAACTAAAGCCAAATCCCATTTGTTCTGCACCCCTGGTGGGTTATTGCTGTAACCGCTAATTGACAATGATTGTATTTTATGAATCCATGAACAGATATTAATTTAATTTACAGTGTGTCCGGTTTTGTTAAATATCAAACATGGCAATTTATAAATGACTTCAGCGATAATTCTGCCTTTGTTCAGATGCCAGTCCAGACTTGGACTCAGCACTTCAGCCAGCAGCTTCCTGCAGGCACCAGAGGATGCCCAAGCACGTGTCTGTCAACAACACGGATGTTTCTTTTTCTGAGGGTGAGGGGGGACCTTATTCCCCACGTACCTGGGAGAAAGGTCTGTCTTCTCCTGGAGAGGGGCAGCTTCTGGAGTCAAATGCCCCGTGTTGGCTTGACCCACAGTACATATGGTTGTCCTGAAGGAGAAATTCCTTCCAGGGCTTCAAAGCAACGTGGGCTGCCCCCTGGTCCCAGTGCAGTGCTGCTCCTGCTTCACCCAGGTGTTTCACTGGGCTCAGAGGTGCTGCTTACACATGGCTACTATAGCAGCCGTTCCATGCATGCCACTGGACAGGGTGCTTTGCAGTCCCCAGGACCATCTCCTTGTGATACAGAGTGGACAACTCACCCAAGCTGGGCGCTGGGAAGCTGGAACACCCTTTTCTAGTTCTTCAACATTTTTGGCCTCAAACTTGGCCTCTCTGAACCTAACTCCATACAATAGCTGTCCTGCAGAGTGTAGGAAGCTTGGGGATATTCTGCGTATAGATACCGAGCTGTTTACCTGAGAGAAAATGAAACTCTCCTTCCTTTTAGGGGCCATGGATCTGGAGAGGAACCTTCAAGGTAACTGGTTTGGCCGTGAGTGCTTTGCACACATTTTCTGCCTGTGCCTTCTCCTCTGGACACGTTTTATGCTTGCAGCGCGTCAGCCTCAGTCTACCGTCTTCCTCCACTTGACAGCTCCTGATGGACTTCCCACTCTTGCAGCCGTGGATATGAGCTGAAACTGGTGAGGATGCTATTGCCTGATTTTTGTTCTTCATTTCCACGTCTTCTCCAGGGGAATAAAAATAAAAGAGGCACTGGGGAGCCCAGAACAAGACAGTGCTCAATGTTACTGGGAAGGCTGTGGATGGGGAAGAGCCCCTTATGCTATCGAGGCAGGAGGTATGGAGAACCTTGCTGGCAAACTCTACCCCCACGGCAATGCCTTGCAAGTGTCACGGTCATCTGCAAGTGGTAACAGAGGTACATCTTACTCTCAACTTCAGCGTCACGTCGCATCAGCATGTAACTGCACTCATAAAGTCGCCAACACCCAAAGAGAACTGGCTCTGCTGAGAACGTCCCCTGTTGCACCCAGAGACTCTGGATGCAGGAGATCTGCTGTCAAAACATAACAGTCCAGCTTATGGCTTGATTGAACATTTTATCATATTTGAAAGGCATGACAGCTGGTGTGAACTTTTGTATCAGATATCAGCGCTCCCCGCTCCAAATACTTCCATGTGACTGGCTTTGGTTAAAGAAGGCACTCTTGCTGAATTTAATTAGATAGAAACACAATTTAAGGGCAGATACCACCCCTTCTCGTTACCAAGGAAGATGGCCTGGAGCGTTGCTCAGTGCCCAAGAGTCTCCCTAGTACAGCTTTCTGGCTGAGAAAACAACGTGCTACATCCAGGAAAAACACGAAGGCTATATCTGTGCCTAGAAACTGTCACACTGGTATCTTTATAAATTGTACTGGTACAAAACCAAAGTGCCTTAATTTAATTACGTGTGTTTTCCTTGGTTAGTGTAAGATAAGTTCTGGGGGTGGATCTGAGGACCTTTCTCCTATCAGACTGTCTTGAAAGACAGAGGCCCTGAAGCAGACCCCGTCTGCACTGCAGAGATACACACACGTGCTTTCTGGGCAGACCCGTGCCCCGAGCCTCTCTGTGCGCAAGGACAGTGCGTCCCCCTGCCATAAATCCACCCACAGGGAGGGAGAGCTTCCCCTGGCTTTGGTGCTGATCCGTGGGCTGGTGTAGGGGACGGAGCACAGGACCCCCTGTGCCGCATGGCTGGGAAGCTGCTGTGTCCTTGCCAAGGAGGTAGATCAAGCTTTAGTACAAGGAAAGTAATGGTTTCTAAGCCTCCTGTGGATCAAACAGAGAAGGAAGACTCTCTGCAGCCGTGTATCTTAGTAGAAGGTGTACCAAGTGCAGAAATGCATTTTGAAGGAAAACAAGTGGTTTTGTTTGGCATTTCCAAGAAATACATGCACTTTATACTACTCACTGACAATGCACCCCACTTTAATGTCTGCAAGCAGTTGGCGGTCTGTGGAAAGCTAGTGAACCCCTTGCTAAGAGCTTGCTGATCAGTCCTGCTTGGTAGTGATCATCCACGTGGCATGTTTGTGTGGCTGCGGGGAAAAGCCCTGTGCTCTCCTCAAATAGTCTCCAAAACTCTCTTCCAGCTTGCAGCTTTAGCAAACACTCTTGCCGCTGGCACATCCGCTATATTTGTAAGGGAAAGGGTACAGGAAAGGGACATGGAAGTCAGGCTGCGAAAATAATCTGCCGTCCTTTTTTTAAAGAAGGTGAGACGAGAGCCTGCAAAGTTTGGGAGAGCTAAAGCTGCCGGTGCACTTCAGTAGGAGACATCTGCAGTGAAGATGTGCGTGAACTAAAAGCCACAGCAGAACATGTCTGGTGAAGTGCTGGCCTGAGCACATTGAGGAAGAGTTAGGACAGATGCCCGTTGTCACAGTGAGCATCCTGGGAAAAGGGAGTTGCACCCACGAGCACGCACCGAAAATAGCAATATTTGTACAGGGTGGCAGACCCTGAACTCCCAGGCAGAGCTGAATCAAATGGCCGGGGATAACTGGACAAGAAAACACATGGCTGGAAAGATAGCCATCAAATTCCTCTTACTCCTTTCTCTGGCACTTTGTTCACTCTGCAAAATGTTGACAACATTCCTTAGACAGAAAGAGACTAGAAATGGAAAAAGTAAGTGGATAGGCCGTGGTTATGGCTTACTTTCTTTCCCCAGCAGAGGAGTATTGTATAACGGAATTTTGTTCAAGTATCAGTTTTATTCTTAAAATAGTTATTATTCTTCATACTGCATGTGAAACAAGAGCTATATTTTGGGTCTAACATACTTCTTGATAACAGGCTGTGAGTGAGATTTTTTAAAAGTAATAAATAAAATAATATTTTAAAAAATGAAATTCATTCTAAATTAATTTAATTTAAACTAAGCTAAAATTAAATAAAATGTAAAAGGAGATACGAAAAAAACCCTTTTGCATGTGTATTTGGGCAAAACAGACATCTGTGGACCCAAGGACTCTGAGTACAACATCTTCTGTCCTCTGCTGTGTGATCAACGGACTACAAAAATGGAAACAAAGACAACTGTATTTGGAAGACAGTGACCAGATTCCGATATCGCGTGTAATCTAACACTGCTGGATTGCCATGTTACCCAGAGTCAGAATGATATCCAGTGGGAGACTGAGGGTCTCTAAATGACACGTCCATGAACTGATGCAAACACCGGATCAACAGTGGAAATGTATAACGCAACAACCATCCACGTGTCTGAGTGCTCCTGGATCAAAACAAGGCCAGTGTGTTTCAAGAAACCTAAAAGCCCTGAAAGAGAAGAGATCTTGTTCAGTTATACTTCAGAAAATTACAAGACCTCTACATCTAAAGCCAAAAACTAAGCCGTAAAATTCCCAGATCAGTCTTTCTCATTTTGTCTCCTGGTTTGGTTTGGTTTTTTTCCCTGCATTGCAGCAGAAATATTATCAAAAAGGCATCTCTCAGAGTGATTTCAATACTTCCCGCAGTCCTGAGGAAAGATATATAAACCTGAGAAAAATGCTGGAGGGAGGGGACAAAGTAGGTTTGAAAGACTGTGGTTATTCATGGGCAGGTCGGGTAGCAAGGGCAGTGTGCTTCATTCTGTGCAAGACAAAAGGCTTAAATAGCCCTTTCTCCAAATATATTACCAGTACAAAAGACAAGATGTTGGACCTAATTCAGTTTTCACTCATTCTATCCCAGTTGAAACAACTTTTGGAAATTTAGTGTGAGAACAGTTTCCAAAAATAGGTAAGAAGTTAAAGGATTGATGATGGAGATGGCAGCATCCATGGGAAAAGGGTCGGGTGGCCGCAGTACTCCCTGTCTTCTCTACGCCTCAGAAAACTTTGTCTGGGTTTTGCTGAGTTTTGAATGAAAATGGAATTCTCTGGTATTATTAATTTTGTTTTCTTTGGGTCACCTCTCCCTAGATATTACCCCAGCAAAATAAACAAGTGCAAGGAGTTATAGCTTTGATTTTGAGGTGGATATGTGTGAAACACTCACACTGAGTCAGGAGGGTTATGCTAACCATATGTACTGTTGTATGTATGTCACATAGACAGATGACCATGAACAGGAAAATGCAATCAATCATGCCGGCGCTTTCTTCCCAGCCCTCTTCTCATATGCCTACACCGGAAAACCATTGATATGCACACATGTGTAAACAAAAGTTGGCATATTTCTATTGCTTTTGTATTTTTTTCAGATCCTTCTGTAACACAAGGAATAATACTTGCCTCACATTGTGTTGTGGCAATAATCCACTTGCTAAGTGGAAAAACTACAAGGCAGAAGATTTACATTTAAAATCCCAACACAGAAAACAGATGATTACTGAAAAAACAAAGTTCTGATAGCCAAGTATGATAAGAAGAACCTTTTTTAAAAAATAAGTCGCTTGATAAACTGAGAGGCTATGAGCAGTGGCCTTAAATCAAGGTTAATTGGGGCACAGCTTGAGTAAACTTCCCTGAAAATCTTTGCCCAGGGTGTTTTATTCTTCACCTGTGTGTCACTGATTGCTAATGCCGCTGGCTACACCACCGCCCTTTTTGTGATGTGGAGCTCCAGGTGAAGCCACCAGCTCGCCCTCCCTGGAGGCTCAGCACAAGATCCTGAAAAAATTACCTGCTTAAGGAAACCCATGGGCTCTAACAGGACTAATCACCCATCTTAATGGTTCCAAAATGGGGGTCTGCTTCAGGTCTCCCAAAGTTACTTCCTGATGCATCAATCACGTTCACGATGGTCCAACTAAACCGGACCAAACAAAAGCTATTGACGTATTATCCTAAAACCGCTACCAGAATACAATGATCTTGAATTTAATTTACTTGGCAAGCTACAGAAATTACTTGTCTTTCAGGCATTGTGAATGCACAATTTCTGGAGCTGGTAAGTCATTCAGTGTGCTGGCACAACAGCGCGTGAACTCTGGAGACTTGGGAGCACGAGCGGAGGGTCGGTTACACAAGCAGATGCCTTAAGCAGGGCTGCTAAGTGGTTTAAATGAAACCAACGCTATGCCGTGTGAAAGTCTGAACTATTGATTGTGACAACTCTCTTCCACCAGGCAAAGAAATTAAATTCTTCCCAGAGACCTCTAAGGAAAAGAAATAAGTGGGCTCCCTTGAAAGACCTCCCCCTTTAAAGGTTACTGACTGGTTTCTGTGGCCACTTCGAGCTGCTCTGCTGTTATTAAATGACAGTGGGATTCCTTTACTGGCCAGTTTCAACACTCGCATAGTCGAGGTTGTACAGCCCTGGGAGCGTTAGCAAGATAAGCGGTGAGATGCATTTGCCCACAGGTTATACACAGTTCTGTGCTGTTGGGGCATCTCGGTGTGAGCGCTTTCCACCTCTGGCCCGTCCGCGTGCACACTGAGAAGCACCATTGCAGGTGCTTGGCGGCACCGTCCTCACCAATCGACACACGTGGTCACCACTTGAATGCCTCTCCCAAACTGAGACTCCTTTCTTGCTCGTTTAGCTGGATTTTCATAAAATAACCTGTTGCTTAAAAAAAGAGTGGGCTTTGGGTGTGAAAAGCTGGAGTGCGGACTCCACACCATCTGGTGACTTCTTAACTGCAACCATGCAGCGCAGCGCGAGTCCGCTGAGGGAATAGGTGACTAATAAGCTGCAGAGAGACCCTGAGCTGGTTGGGAAGTAACATTAGATTTCTGCTGTCTTCAGTAGTTAACATGATACGTAAATGAGTAACATATGATATGATTTGAAGCCCTTGCTGTCTGTAGGAAACATATGCCAGTGTAAGTGCTTTGGAGGAAGTGGTTTTCCTAATGAATATGCTCTTTGTTTGAGAATGGCAGTGAAGTCCCAGTTTTCTTCTATCATCTTGTGCAACTTGTCTAAAGCAACACTTGTTTCTGGGGAAGGCAAATGTCTGAAATTTGACTGGAATTGGCTCCATTAGCCTGAATTTGTACTGTCACACCCTGGTTTCCACACTGCAAGAAATTGTAACCCCTTTTCAGCTGCTGGAAACGGACCTTGCAGTGTATCTCAAGCCAATAAGAAATCCCTAAATCTGCTAATTTGTACCAAAGCTAGAGTTAGTATAGCAGACATCTGAAAGCAACTCAAAGCCAGAAATTTCCGAGACACCATAAGTTGGATTTCCGCATTGGACTGAGGCATCTAGGCAAAGGGCTTGCTTTTTGATCCAGTTTAGTGCCTCTCAGCTCCTGTGGATTTCAGCGAAGACTGACAAACGGTCACCGTCTGTGCAAATCAGACCCATGGTAAGGTACTGACTAAGAGCAAGGGACACTACTTTTAGACATCAGGTTATCAAACGGCTTTATTTAAGCTTTCTGCTGTGGCTCATTTCATTGCAGTGAAAGCTGTTGAATATTAAAGTAGCAAAGCTGGGGAGGTTCTTCCGATCACGTCTTCCTGCTGACTCCTCATTTTAATTTCTTTTCTCTTCCATTTGTCCATGTGCACAGCCTTCCTGTGTTTCTTTTCTGTGAGGCCTCTGGGGGGTGGCTTTTATTGTCAAAACTTGGTACAAGGAAGAAAGAAGCACAGAGAGACAGAACGCAGCCTCCAGTCATGTGTACCTCAAAGGGGGTGGATTGAATTTCATCCGGAATGATCAAATTTTGAGCAAATTTCAAATTTTCTAGTAATTCCTTCAGCAACTTAATCCTTGATGTCATACTCAAGTAGTTAAGAAACAGAAACATACCACAAATCTTAGGGATCCAGTCAAAACAGCAGAAATTTCTGATGATAAAATGTTGCAACAAGCTATTTCCCAGCCAGCTTTAGAGCATGAATTCTTAGTAAGGATATATCTGTATCTCCATTAAAAATAAATAAAATAAAATTGCCCACTGCAGAAAGAAGAGTGTTGTTTGTATCTTACATAATTTTAAATTTCAGATTCATTTCGTTCAGGTGTACTCCGGGGGAGTAATAATAGCACATCCATGGATTCTCACATTTTTTCAGTGTGCTGCGAAAACATCTGCTCGTACTCATCAGACGACTCTGTGGTTGGTTGTCCCCATTTTACAGGTTGAAGAAATTAGACAGGCAGGTTAAAGGACTTGCCCAAGACCACACAGGGAATCGGATGACAGAGTAGGTATTAGAATCATAATTTCCTGGCTCTACTTCTAATTACTTTGCGCCAAGGAAAAGGCCTTTTTTTCTAACGTAACACCTTGGTTATTTGACTTTGCCCTCTCTCTCTCTTTCACTCTTGCTCCATCTCACCTAAAATGTAATTGAAAAAAAATTCTCCCCTTTAGTGTGCAGCTTTGTATTTAATCTATGGTGCCAAACGGATCGAATAAATGTTGTCATCACTCCAGAAAGAGCAGGGAGAGTTTATTTAGCTGATGTGATGGCATAGGTGTGTTATAAACCCCCAGATTTTTGGCAGGGAGGTGACCTCTCGAGCTGTGATTAAACTCACTCGTGTTAATCAGGCTGGTCTGCACAGCTTCCCAGGTAGGGCAGGTGCAAAGCTGACAAAAACATCACCCTGAAACCACAGTATCCCACCATGGATATCATCCAAAACACCCACCTCAGTTCCTCATTTTTCTTTTCCTGTAGCTCTCCAGCGAAACACGCCTCTACATCTGATTTTGGTGAGAGTTAAATGTCGTGATGGGGTAGCAAAAAGTTTACTATGCCCTCCTGAAATAAGTCCCCAGAGAAGGTATTTCTTTATGGTCCTCCTTCATGCCATGAGGAAACATTCTTTCCATGACTCCGTGGCAGGGTTACTTCATTTGCTATGGAGGTTGGAGGGACTGGATGTTGCATCCTCGAGATCATTATGTTGTGTTGTTTTTAAGTTAGTAACCATTGCCCGTGTATATATACCCTTCAGTACGTTTTTGGAGGAGTAGTCATCACTAGTTCTGGAGATTAGGTATTGCCTTATGCTCATCAAATTTTGTTGAGTCCCTTGTTAGCTGGAGCATCCAGCAACAACTAGAGACTCGTGAATTAGAAGTGATGTGAAACAGCCGTCTGAGAGTCACTGCAACTTCATTTGTGAGAGATTTTGTAATGATATTCCTGCATTTTTCACCTCGTAACAAACACAACAGTTCAGTTCTGGGTTGCGTTGGCAAAGGGACACAGATAGACAACAATTCAAACCAGCCGTGCCACGGACCTCACGTCCAGTGCCTGGGCTATGGAGGGTCCAGTCTTGGCCACGCAGTCCAGCCCGGGTGGCACCGCTGCCGGTGCTGCCTCCTGACTGGGTTGGGGCATGCTAACAAAAGGGTGAGCAGGACCCCACTGTGCCTGGTACTGCTGCCATGAGACACTTGGGGATCTTACACTAGTTTGGCCAATAGAGGTGCTCCTCAGCTAGTGTTACATCAGCCCAGCCATCAAGTGAGTAAGTGTGAGCACACTCACACTTACCCTTGTCCTCCATCATCTTGGCATAAGCAAGATCCAGCCACCACAGAGAATTTAAACTCATGTGTGGATTCAGTGCTGATTGTAACACTGCGGTCCACTTACCCTAATGAAAACAGCTCAACTAAGCAGAGAAACACCTCTGTGGAGGGTGCAGAGATGACATTTCTTGCACTGCAATAAGTATATTGTACACGTACAGTAGGCTCTGGAAGGCTTTGATTAAGTTATCTGTAGGTTAAATACATTAGCCTATTCTTAAGCTGCCTTAAACCCCTGTTACTGTTTTTGATCAAATTATGAGCAGCCTTGCAATAGCTGAGTGGTGCATGTGGCACTCTTCTTCATCTGCTGCTGCAGTTGTTCTTGCATGGAAATGGATTTCTTATAATGCAGAACTCCTTAGTGCTACATTATCTCTGGCCACGAAGCTGGACTGCATCCTTCCTGTGAAATACAGAATCAGTGGGGTTTTTTTCATTTTAAGCTTCCCAGCAAGTGATTACTTACAAATAGTTTAGTGACTCTTTAAAGGGTCACAAATACACCGTAATGGTCTGCTGCCCGAGGGCACGGGCTGCTCCTTGGAGTGGTGTCTACGCACCCGCTCACACCCACTAATACCCATTAACCTAATTACACCGCTCATGCACGGTATCTGTGAGCAACTGGATGAGGACATTAGAAACTATATAAAAAATACATAAGTTTGTGCTTGTCACTGTACTCATCTGCAAAGTTTGTGCATACTGCTGCTGTTGGAAAGGTGACAAGAAAGGGACACAAGAAATTATACGAACAGAGATTTGTCACTGCTGCATGCAGACCAGCAGAGAAACTTTTCATTAGTGACATACTTTAAGAAAAATGTGTTCGGTGTAACGGAATGGATTAGCTCAGCAATACATGTTCAGTAAGGGAGAATCTCAGGTTTATATCTAAATAAACAAACGGTTACTTATCTTCTCTTGTACCAGGTTGTATCACGTGTGTCTTGTTCTTCTGCCACTGTATGATAATCCTCGATGCAAATATTAAATGAACGTGGATCAAGCTGTTCTGGTTTCTAATCCTGATTTTTAAAAGGAGTCACTGGGCATAATGGTCTGTTTATAGAATATTCTCAGGTTTTGTATTTGCCAGAGGTATACACAGGCAGCATCGGGAGTATAGTTTGTCGAGATGCCAACTTTTCGCAGAAGAAAAGCTGCATAAATAACTTCCCCGAACTGTCAGTGCTGTTAGCAACTCCCTCTGGCGCTGTACAGCTGAGGGGGCTATGTTGAGCACAGCACTCCTCTGCAGCCAGAGGAGTCCTGCTTTCATTTATTTTTCTTTCCTAATTACCTATAGTGAGAGAAAGCTGGTCCAAGCTGAGAAACCTTTTTAAAGCACATTGGATGATCAAAAACCACAACAGGCCTCTTCAGTGCCTAACAAATAATTGCGCACAGTAGCCCACATCTCTGCTAGAGCCGGCTTGGTATCACGTACTCCTTCCTAAGCATCACGGTAATGAGCATTCCTTGCTGACTTTTTTTTTTTTAAAAAAGCGTTTTTGAAAAAGAAACAGTGTGGGTGTCTGGACCTGAAGTCATATAGCTAACGCAGACGTATAGACAATGCACACAAAAGCTTCCCGGTGTCAGATGAGAAGAACATGGGCCATAAATTCTCTGTCCTTAACTTATAGCCACACAGATGGTTTTGATTACAGCAGATGTTGTGTGAAAATTAGCTTCAGCTTGTGGCTAAGTGGAGGAGCAGTTGTAGAAAGGGGATCAGGAGGTGAAGGCTATTTTTAAGACTTCTGTACATTAAACAAAATCTTCGTCTATAGCAGGGTGGCATAGTTGACTCAAGGTGCAGATAGCACTCACAGCGGGGTAAGGAAAATATTTAGCTTTGCACAGCTGCCTTGTACAGGGTTGCTTGTAGATGTGGCATTTCATATAGCTTCTGCTCAGTGTTTTGATCTGCTTCAACCTGTCGTTGTACCAGTTGTCATATGGCATGAAGTTTCATCAGGCAGGGAAATGAAATGAGACCAAAGTGCTTGTCTTATCTTACATGCTGCTGTTCTTTCCCGTGCTGATGTGCAAAGAGAAGATGATGTAGACTGGCCCTTTCTCCCGGCCGCGGTGCAGAAAGCCAGGAGAGGTTCTACCCTACAGGCACACATGATGGTAGCATTTGTACCTGGCTGATGTACGGGACTACCTGCCCTATCTCCCCAGAGCTATAAGGCCCGATTTAGGTGCATAAAATCGCATGCATGCTGCAGGCAGTATTCCAGGGAGCTGGAGCCACCAGAACTTCCCTACCAGGCACCAGCTCTCAGAGGAGCACACGCGTGTTGACATCTGAGACTGAAGGGGGAAAACTGCCCCCACTGCCTCGGTTGCTTCTCTCTTTGCCTCCAAATCCATCCATCATGGCTGGGATTCGACCACCTCTTCCAGCAAGATGACGCGAGTGCTCCTTCTTGCATGGAGAGTTTGCCTTGGAAACTGCTGCTCAGCATATATCTCCAGGTCTTGAAGGGAAACCTTCTATAAATCCAAATATGTTGGGGAGAGAGAGAAGTGTCTCACAGCAGCTTCGTCCTTGCAGCATAGCCAGCCTCCAACAACCACCCTAGCAGCCCAGAAACGGAAGAGGACAGCTGCTGCTTCATTCCTCAGAGAGCATCGTTTCACAGACATCCAATCTTTACTCTGCCTTTGGTCCTTATTTCTACTTTTCCCAGAATATGCAGACAGAGCTATCTTCGTATAAGATTTGGTATATGCAGATTTATACATTTTCTGCTTTTTGAAATTCCCCAGTTATCCAGTTCCACTTCACTGTACTTGAACATTTGCTTTCAATAAGAAAAAATGTTGATTAAATCAGTGGCCTGGCCAAATCTAGTAAGTTTTTTCTGGCAGTACCTTTAATGATTCCCATTTATTAATTTTTTCCCCCTACCTTTCTTGTGTAACAAATTTCCAGATATTAACGTCAAGAAAGGCAATATTTGGCCTGTCATATGAGAAAAGTAAAAACAAACCAGCACACTTCCTTTTGTAGTTCTGGATCTCGTGCTCTCTTAATACCTAGGAAAAGACAATTTTGTAAAGTATGAATTTGGAGCTAAGCGTTAAAGCATGTTGGTTTATATACAATTATGTACAAGTGTGTATGTGCTTATATATACACATGCCAATTGTAAATGCGTACACTGTAATCAAGAGACCACTGACCCATGCAGTCTTTTTATTTTTGGCTGGGTTTTACTCTCTTTTTTTTCTTTCTCTCTCCCAGGGGATTGTTCTTTAATGTAATTACGCTAAATTGACGTTCTTTTTGTGGCATTTTTAAAAAGTCATCATTTTTTAAGCATTCACAAATTACGAGCCGGTCTTTTTTTGGCTTCAATTAAAATGAAGTTTGATTATGTTATTTTTAAAATATTATGGCTAGGTAAATTAATTACACCAGAAAATCCAGAAGAAACAAACAATAAAACTAACAATAAACATCAGCTGCCACCTCAGTCCAAGCTCACATATTACGCTTTTAAACTTCATTATTTCAAGCGGATGTATAATTACAGGAAGGTGGAGGAAGAGGCCATTACTGATGTAAATGCCAATGAAAATCCATCGGTCATAGGCATTTGTCCTGGGAGTGTGTGGTTCCCGCGGAAGCGAGGGGCAACGGGGTCCCTCCTTGCCCTGCTGGGAAGAGGTTTCTGGGTTTAGCATCTCTGTGGGGCTTGTGCAGGACGCTGGGCGCACTGCCCCAGAGGAAGAAGACGCAGTGCCACGCTGTCATGACAGCAAGGCGGGCAGCGCGCCTTGCTTGACAGGCTCCGCCCTGGCTCCGGTGGGACCACCCGCCACGCTGAGAAGGTGGTCAAGTTTCCACCACAGCTCTGTCCTTAACTTCCCAGGTAGAGCCAGCAGCGGTGTCGATTAGTTCCACTTCTGGTTCTGTTTTTGAGATATTTGCTTCTGTTAATGGAAACCGGACTCACACTATCAATTTATTTCTCATTCTCTGGGCCACCAGCTGGTAACGATATGATTCTTGTTTACTGCTGACCTTGGCTGGATGTGAAAGAGTGACTTAGACGTAAACGGTTCCATCTCCCATTCCCAGACCCTTGAGCCGTTATTTCCTTCTGCCCTACCAAGAAACGCACTGGTTTTAATAAAATATATTGCCATCGCTTTGAATATTTATATGCTCGAACCATTTAAAAAATCTATTCACATTAGTCTGGTTAGGCAAAAATAGCCCAAATACAGCACCCACTGCCAACATTTTCTTTGGTTACTGCTACCGAAATTTCCCATTTCATTCTATGGCTGAATTGCAAGATAGTTATTCCTTATTAATTGTGAGCATAGTGCCATTAAGACTGCCAAGTAACAGTATAGCCAATATAACTCCAACTCACTTTATAAAAAGACAAACATTCAAGTCATCACTTACTTTGTGGCTAAAAAAGAGAAAAATGCAGGAGCATACCAGATGAACCTCAGACATCGCGCCCTTCGGCACGTGCCCCAAAATGCCGTGTTGCTGTAAATGCCGTGCGCTTCCAAATCCACCTGGTTACTGTGGATCCCAGCGTCCTGGCCTTACAATGGAGGCAGCGGCTGTGCGTGCCGAAGCTGAACCGCTGCTGTGGTGAAACTGCCTGTGACTGAGGACACGTGGGGGATACACCTCCTGGTCTCGTGCCACTGGACTTTAGCTTATTCCTGTATCTAAAGCTATGCTTAAAGCCATATCAGAGCCACTTGCTTTTGTGGACCAGTTTGTGGCACTGTCATAGGTTATTCTGACTTTTTAAAATCGTGTTTCTCTTAAGCTTTTCCCCTCTGTGGGAGATGGACATTTGGAAAGCTCGTTCCAGCTGCAGATAAAACCAAATGTAGCATTGAGATTTCCTACGGGACAGAAAGTCTGGTGTTCAAGAGGCTCTAGGCAATATGCAGCACTACATGGTGCTTAAAGAGGAACGGGCGAGCTTTCCTCAGGACCTGTTTTCCGAGACAGGGCTCTGGGACTCTGACAGAGGGTGGCTCATCGTTACGATTCTGGTTTGCAAAGATAGAGTAAGCTGGAGTATTTCCCGCTGCTGCCCACCCCCAGATTTCCTGGAAAAGGATGGGGAATCTGTAGTGATTGACTAGAATTAATGTGCCATTTTGAATCGAATAGGTTGAGAGATCAGTGCGGATGCTTTGGGTGCCCTTCTGAGAAGTGCACAGCACAACCTTCCTAGCAGGATGAATAACAGCCCATTTAGCTCTGCTGTCTGCTTAGCCTTGGAAAAATGCATCTGCCTAGAAATGGGCACTGAGGCTGGGGTTTCAGAGCATGTAAATGTCTTCCTGGTGCCGAGATGCGCCTTTCCTTTATCAGCGTGCATTTTTCACACATTCAAAGTACCTGATCATTTCTCAGCTTAAGGAAGGGAAGGAGTTTATGGGGTCCTAGCTGTAGAGGGCTTGATGCTAAGGTGCAAGGTCTTGTTCTTGTGGAGACACCTGTGAGTTTCTGAACCCAAAGGGCTGCCATTGCTCATCAAGACAATAAAATGCACTCTTGTTCTTGCTGGCGAGAAGGGTTTTGAGAATCGAAGTCCTGATGACGTAATGGGTTGCAATGCACAGGGCGTTGTACCGTCTCCGGCTCCCCCATACCGAGTGCAGTGAGCTCCTGCCTGATGACTCGGTACGAGCCAGATGCTCGAAGGAGCCCGTGGGACGAGAGGGGTGGCGAGCTGCAGCAGTTGCCCAACAGCGAGGATGCTGGTGGTGCAAATACATAAAGATTCATTGTTTAACTGACAGTGGTTTACCCAGAAAAGCATTCAGATAGCCTGTCCCTAAAACACAGGGGTCTGTGGTTGGAGATAAAGGAGCTAGGTTTAGTCATGTTGTGTGCATGGTGGGCTCTGGGGATGATAACATCCACTGCCACCTCAGCACAGGAGCACACAGCCCGGAGCAGTGCTGCTCAACAGACAGCCTTTGTTCCTCCAACTCCCCTGGGCTGAGGGCATGACCAGCTGGAAGTGGTCACTTCCATCCTTTTGCTTTTCTCCTCCCTCAGCCCCGAGAGGCCCCTTAATGCTTCTCCGGTAGCACAAACTGCCATAAAAACTTCTTTAAGAAAGACGACTGAGAAATTCCCCGGACTTGGAGGAAACTGATGCTTGAATGCAGATTTCAGCCCAGCGGGCACCCTGCCCGCATAAATGTCTCCTCAATAGACTGATGCATTGGGCTGCTTTGCTTGGACAGGCAAGTATCTATGTTATACAACTGGTAAAACGGGATCCACAATTGGTTTTTAAAACACATTTAATAACATGCTGTATGATGAAAAAGTAGCAGTTATATGAAATATCTAGCTTGCCAGTACTAAATGAATACTTCCACTAGACTTTAATAATGTTCTATGGGACGATACCCTCACAGCTGGCTTTTCAAAGCATTGATTAAAGAAAAGCGAGGGACATGAAGGAATGGCCATAAATTGGCAACGACACTCGTTAAACCTGTCTTAAAGCAGCTTCTCCCTGCCCGGGCCAGGGCAGGTTGCCAGCAGGGAGGCAGCGCGGGGGCTCGCTCCTCCCTGTCTGTGGCCCACTGATGGAGCCGGCTGAAATTCAGCAACTGCCTTCCCGCTCACCTACAAGCCCCAACATAGGAGAAGCAACAAAGCGGCCGAGCACTGGCTCTGCGCGCTCCCCGCGTACACTGCCAAAGGTGCCTCAGAGGGAAAATAAGTGTCTCGCACGGAAAAAGGTCCGGTTGCAAATTACGCTGTGCGCGGGATGCAGAAATCTGGGAAGTCTTTGTAGCAGGCAGCCCCGCCGCGGCAGGGCCAGTCCTCCTGAGAACCGGCCGACAAAGCTTTGTTGTGCCCTAAGTGATGGAGCAGGGACGCGGCTGCGCTTCGGCTGGGACAGGTCACCCCTCTGGAGGTGTTCACTTCAGTTGGTTTTGAAAGATTCTGGAGCAGAAGGATAAGGCTTTTTAAAATATAGGCCATATATGAATATTTATGTGGAGCTATGTAAAGCGTACTACAAAAGGGGTATTTTTTCTGTTGGTATTTGAAAATAAATCCACAGTTTGTGTAGTTATGTTAAATGTTTAGGGTTTTTTTTTTTGTGTACAGTGACTTCTTCCAAGATAGGCTATTAAAAAGAAGAGACACACTAGTGACACAAACCTGCTATTTAAAAGAAACATTTTGTGATTAAATAAATGAAAAAAAAAAAACCCCAGAATCCAACTTCCCTAGGACAAGGAAAATGGTGATGTGCTTGGAGTATATATTGTGCTGTTACTGCCATATCCATAACGGAAGGTTCCTCTTCATCAAATCCGTTAAAGTCAGGCTCATTTGCTTAGTGAGTCTTGCCTTCTGTCTGGGTCAGATGGGGAGAACTCTGCTCAGCAGAGAACAATAACTTTTTCACAGAGGCAGCAGGTTTTGTGGGGAGAAAACAAACTAATTTTTAGAGAAATGCATCCTTGCAAATGTATGTGTAGGTCGTAATGGCCAAAGTAAACCTTAGAGTTACACACCCCTTAGGGGATTTAGCTGAAAAGCGTTACACATACTGATAAAGTATCGGAGCAGAAAATTTTGTAAGATTACTTCAAATACCCAAGTGGAAATCCTTCCCCATTTCAGAGTAGTGAGTATAAAACCTTAGCACTTCAGCCTTTATCGCATCCCGCGGTTCTTATCCAGACAGAGAGGGAGCGGGGAGAGGGGGGACAAAGGGGAATGAAGAGTGAGGAGAGAGCCACCGAGAGCTGCGCAGGTTTGCAAGTGGGTGTCACTGGAGGGTCTTCCTTTCTGTCCTCTGCAGTCAGTCTCTTTCTTAAGGGACAGAGGTACCCTGTGTGGACTCTGGTGGAGGAACTGGCTTTGTGAACTTCCGTGGGGATCCGGTTTGTTTAATAGGCTGATGTTGAAATAATCAGAGGGTTCTGCAAGAATTTTCCTGGTGTGAAATATCACCAAAATTGATCTTATTTTGAGCATTCCACTGTTATCGTTTTCCACTGTGGCTGATGAGAAATGCTTGTGAAACGACATGATACTCAAGAGAGCTTCTCTTTCTCAATCCCTTCGTCAAAGCAAGCAAAACAAAGTCTTTGAGGCTTTGGTTTTGGGGTTTGGCTTTTTTTTTCTTTTTTTGCACAGGCATCTCTGATGGGCAGAACCTGTCCTGGGTGTGAGACCAGCCTCGGAGCTCCCTAAAGGACAGAGCATCCTAATGCTAGGCTGTGGCGTACAGCTACGGATGGCAAAACCATTCNCGCTCACCTACAAGCCCCAACATAGGAGAAGCAACAAAGCGGCCGAGCACTGGCTCTGCGCGCTCCCCGCGTACACTGCCAAAGGTGCCTCAGAGGGAAAATAAGTGTCTCGCACGGAAAAAGGTCCGGTTGCAAATTACGCTGTGCGCGGGATGCAGAAATCTGGGAAGTCTTTGTAGCAGGCAGCCCCGCCGCGGCAGGGCCAGTCCTCCTGAGAACCGGCCGACAAAGCTTTGTTGTGCCCTAAGTGATGGAGCAGGGACGCGGCTGCGCTTCGGCTGGGACAGGTCACCCCTCTGGAGGTGTTCACTTCAGTTGGTTTTGAAAGATTCTGGAGCAGAAGGATAAGGCTTTTTAAAATATAGGCCATATATGAATATTTATGTGGAGCTATGTAAAGCGTACTACAAAAGGGGTATTTTTTCTGTTGGTATTTGAAAATAAATCCACAGTTTGTGTAGTTATGTTAAATGTTTAGGGGTTTTTTTTTGTGTACAGTGACTTCTTCCAAGATAGGCTATTAAAAAGAAGAGACACACTAGTGACACAAACCTGCTATTTAAAAGAAACATTTTGTGATTAAATAAATGAAAAAAAAAAAACCCCAGAATCCAACTTCCCTAGGACAAGGAAAATGGTGATGTGCTTGGAGTATATATTGTGCTGTTATTGCCATATCCATAATGGAAGGTTCCTCTTCATCAAATCCGTTAAAGTCAGGCCCATTTGCTTAGTGAGTCTTGCCTTCTGTCTGGGTCAGATGGGGAGAACTCTGCTCAGCAGAGAACAATAACTTTTTCACAGAGGCAGCAGGTTTTGTGGGGAGAAAACAAACTAATTTTTAGAGAAATGCATCCTTGCAAATGTATGTGTAGGTCGTAATGGCCAAAGTAAACCTTAGAGTTACACACCCCTTAGGGGATTTAGCTGAAAAGCGTTACACATACTGATAAAGTATCGGAGCAGAAAATTTTGTAAGATTACTTCAAATACCCAAGTGGAAATCCTTCCCCATTTCAGAGTAGTGAGTATAAAACCTTAGCACTTCAGCCTTTATCGCATCCCGCGGTTCTTATCCAGACAGAGAGGGAGCGGGGAGAGGGGGGACAAAGGGGAATGAAGAGTGAGGAGAGAGCCACCGAGAGCTGCGCAGGTTTGCAAGTGGGTGTCACTGGAGGGTCTTCCTTTCTGTCCTCTGCAGTCAGTCTCTTTCTTAAGGGACAGAGGTACCCTGTGTGGACTCTGGTGGAGGAACTGGCTTTGTGAACTTCCGTGGGGATCCGGTTTGTTTAATAGGCTGATGTTGAAATAATCAGAGGGTTCTGCAAGAATTTTCCTGGTGTGAAATATCACCAAAATTGATCTTATTTTGAGCATTCCACTGTTATCGTTTTCCACTGTGGCTGATGAGAAATGCTTGTGAAACGACATGATACTCAAGAGAGCTTCTCTTTCTCAATCCCTTCGTCAAAGCAAGCAAAACAAAGTCTTTGAGGCTTTGGTTTTGGGGTTTGGCTTTTTTTTTCTTTTTTTGCACAGGCATCTCTGATGGGCAGAACCTGTCCTGGGTGTGAGACCAGCCTCGGAGCTCCCTAAAGGACAGAGCATCCTAATGCTAGGCTGTGGCGTACAGCTACGGATGGCAAAACCATTCGGAGATGTGCAGTGATACTGCTCTTCACCCCTGCTGCGAGGTTGCAATAATACTTCAAAAGCACTTTGGTGCACCCCTCCCTCACAGGGAAAGCAAAACACAGGAGTGACAGAATGGATCTTGCAGAGAAGTTGTTAATCGCTCATTAACATCTCGACTGCGGTGGGGGCAACGACAGTGAAAAATGCCAGCTGTTCGGGGGTTAATGGTAGCTCTTCAATGGATGGTGAACTGTACCGAGTCCTATCATAAACGTTTTCTGACAAGAAACTAATTATCACAAAGCTGAATTTTAAGTGAATGTTTAAGTCACTACATAATCATTTTCAGGATAATATCAGAAAGTAGAATATACATCTGGTAATGCTATTCTTGCACAGTAAAACTCAGCAAAGTGTGCAGTTAACGTACAAACTGCAACAAAGATGCATTCAGAAGAAGGACTCATCTAAAAGTCACTGAAGTCAGATGCACAGTGCTCGGGGATACGCTGGGAAATTGTATTTACGTTCCCTGACTGCCATGAATTTCTGAAATGTGTTGTCCTCCTTTTTCCACTTGTTCAGAAAAAGTGTGAAACAGCAGACAATTAGGTTTTGCCACTTAAAACCTAAAACTCCTGTGTAAGTAATCATGGCTAGGAGGTTGGAAAGGGTGGATGGAAGAGAGAGACTTCTAGAGAAATACATTTCTGTGCATTAGAGGTGACAGAGCCTGAGGCTGGTGGAAATGGTTTGGGTCAAACAGAGAACATAGTTTTTAGATGCCGGCACCTACCTCACTTTTTTTCTGTTCAATGAACTATTAATGATCAAGCTGTACGTAGTGATCAGGGTGGTTTGGAGGCTTGTGAAAGAGTCTCCCTCCCTTTTCTGCATTGCCACGTGAGGAAGAAGAGCCTTAAACCTATACAGCTTTGGCACAGGGTGCCGAATTTGGGGCCGCAGTAGCAGAGCTGTAGGTAGAGAGGTGAGGTTTGCTCATGTACCGTCGTGGCTGGGGCAGACACAAGGGCCACCTGCACTGCTGGTGGCCCCAGGGGCACAAGGCTCTCTGGCAGCTTCACCCATGAGGCATCCCTCACTGCGACCTGAGACAGCGATTAAAATCACAATCTACATTCTTCGGTGTTGCGTCCTCTTTGCTGGTCCATCTGGAGACCTGTTAAGCTGCCTAGAGCCTGACTGGTGTTTAGAGTAGCAAGAAGAAGAGAATAAGAAAAAGTCTCATCCATCAATTAGTAATAAGGGCTGAACTGCTCTGATCCACGATCTGTTAAGGAATAGCAGTAAAAGCATAGACAAGCAACCGACTTCTAACATCTAAATGCTACAAGCTAAAACTAAATACAAATTTGAAGGGATGGTTTGCACAATTTCTTTGTAAGTAACATGCTGTAACATTTCTTGAAGGCCTTGTGAATGACTGAATTTCATTTTAGCTGTAATACATAAGGCAAGATTTAATGGCTGGCTTACAAGAACTAATAAGCATCTAAAGGAAGCTATCTTAGAATGTCAATATGAGCCTGGCTGAAAAGAAATGCCTTGTCTCTAGCCGTCTGTTACACACTGGAGTTAAACAGACACACAAGTGCTTTTTCCTGGAAGCCATCTGCACAAATATTGATTGAGTAATTTCATAAAATTCCGATTTAGTAATTTACCAGTTGACGAGGTGATAGTGCACAGCGTAGGTCTGAGTTCCCTGGCATTTCTACTGCAGCTAAAACAACATCGATGTGCATTTCTTTTGCCGTTAGCATTATTGCAAAAGGAGACACTGGAATCAAGTCCAACATAACCTATTGAGAGAGTCTGTAAAATATTTTCCTGTTAACATCAGAATAAAAAATAATGTGGTATTCCAGAAAATTGAATGGCACTTACATTCCATAATCTTCATCAGATCAGCTTGCATGGGGTTTTGTTTTTCCTTTGCCTAGTCTGAGGTTGGTTATATTAATTCCATCCAGTTTTATTTTAATTAGTTGAAAATTCTAGCGACTCAAGATCATCACTGTGTTTAAAAGACTGGGTTTCAGCAGCCGTCAGCAGTGGCTTTTTCATCCCCCAACTATTTAAGAGTTGCAAACATTTTTTCATTTTCCTCCCTCCAGACACTGACCTTGCCGTGGTGACCCATGCCCTTGCGACCCTGGGCTGGCAGGCAGCTGCCTGCAGCAAACCGCCGCTGGGGTTTCAGCCAGGGCAGCAAAGCGCCACTGGCGAAGCAGTCGCCATCGTGCGCCCACCGCAGAACGGCGGGCTGGCAGCGCCCTTGCCCCGCTTCTTGCCATAGAAACAGATTTTTCCAG
Source organism: Steatornis caripensis (assembly GCA_013398225.1). Lineage (NCBI taxonomy): Eukaryota > Metazoa > Chordata > Aves > Caprimulgiformes > Steatornithidae > Steatornis > Steatornis caripensis. The sequence continues at coordinate 157,273 of VZSC01014161.1, forward strand.
GGATGAACTCTCCCACCATGGATCCATGATATTTTCCAGTTTCATCCCTTAGTGCGTCACTTTTTGAGGGAGTATTAGAGACATTTTTCACTCCAACCTCTTGTCGCTGGTTCTTGCTCGATTTCCACCAGACTTGACCAATTAAAAAAAGTCTAAGAGTAGAAGATAACTAGGATGCCACTACTTACAAAATATGGAGAAAGAGTAGGCCTTCTTTTAATATACCTTTTGGTAAAATGAGTAAGTGAGCAGCTTGGTAGAAGCAGCAGGCTAAGGCCCAACGAGGCTTTTTTAACAGTTGCAGTGTGACAGAGGCAGAGTTTGGGTGCCCAGTCCAAAGAAAGTATCCACAAAGATCGTGATGTAATTCATGCTGGAGAAAACCTTTTTCTGGAAATGAAGGCTCATTTGGTCCTGAAAGTCTCCAGATCCCACCTTAGACCCCAAAACTGAGGCTCAGGCAGGCACAGTGGGGTAGTTGAGGCACTGCACTCCCCCTGCTCCACCAAGAGCTGAAGTTAAAAGAAAAATGGTCCCATCTGCACAGATGCTTCTGCCTCTTCGGCATTGCCCAAGCCTCACGCTGCATTTTCGAAACAGCGAGTTCTGGTCAGCAGAGGTGGCTCAGGAGACGCCACTAGGCACGGGTACTCAGACGTGGCCGTTCTTCCCTGCTGGGGTTGGTGGGACCTCAGCAGCCCCAGGCACACATAGCTTGGGCCTGTGGCTGCACTGAGCACTTGCAACCCAGCCAGAACCCTGCAAAACTTTTTTAGGTATTGGCACCCAAAGGGCTCTTTGGCTCAGCCTGTAGTGTTAGGAGACGGAGTATGTCAGCCTCACATCTGCAATGGGCATCTCAACTCCTCCCAGAGCAAAGGTAGAGTCTTAGCTCTGGCGAGCACGGATTTGCTTTGCAGCACGGCTTTCCTGGTTTGAGTGTTTGGGAGCTGCAGTCCTAAATATTGACAAAGAAAATGCGAAACCTGTCAGGGGCAAAACTTCCAACTAGTACGACTGGCCCCCTGGATCTATCCTGAGCACGTGTGATCTTCTGTGCCTGTGGAAGCAGCCACTCATGGCTCATGAACAGTATTTTAGATGTTGTTCCTCCCTTCAAACCAGCATGGGTCGAATCCCATAGTTCACTTCATGGCTCATTTACAGACAGTCAGGGTAAGAGCAAGGAGACTGCACCATGGGGCCGGTAAGGTCAGAGAGTTATGAAGTCCCAAGCAGAGAAGACATAGGGGAGGCGTGACTACCTATAAAAGTTTGTTGCCAAAAGGAGTGGGACAAACTCTTCTTTGTGTCCATTGCAGATGAGACACAAAAGGACAGGCTGTCGCTTCAGCAGCAGTGACTTAAGAAAAGCATTTTACCAGAAAGGGTAGCGAGTCATGCAATAAATTGCTCAAGAAATTTTTTCAGTCTTCAACACCAGGGGATTTAGAGAAAAGTCAGATGAACACATTAGGTGTAGGAGACCCTGCCTGGGATGGGGGAAGGGCCTCCAGATGCCCTTCCAAGCCCTCCTCCCCATGGGCTCATGGTGCTGTATGTAATCCCATTGCATCTGGGCCTGCCACACTTCTTGCACAGGAACAGAAACGTCCGTCCTTCTGTCACCCTTATACAGCTGAATACATCTTAAGTGAATGCATATGCATATATATGTAGCATATATTTCGCAGTTCGGTTATAAGACAGTCTTCCAATTTAAAGCTCCCAAAATTTTCACAAAGGAAACCTCTTAAAGTATGAAGTGAAAAGAAATCTCACTTGCACATGCCATGGCTCATACTCCATCGCCTGGAAGAGCATTGATTTTTTAGGTTTTAAGGTATAATGTTTATTATACTTATGTCACACTGTGACTTTGTTTAATAGGAAATAAGATTATATGAGGAACAAAATGGGGGGAAAAAAGGCCCCCAAAGGATCAATTCAAGTGAACACTTAGGAAAACATTGTCATTTTATGAATTACTCGAGAGCTGTGCTCGTAGCCGAATCTTAGCTGATGGAAAGAAATCTGATCTGCTCTTTATACAAACACCAGAGAAAACTGGAATCTGACCTTGTCTCAGCCCTGTTTCACCATTTGCCTCCTTTGGGAATTTGGGATCAGCCCGATGTTATCTGTCGAACAATGCCCCTATGTCAGCTCCCTGGCCCAGGCATCCACGCGGCGCTCCTTCGGATAGAAGAGAAAGGGGAGCTTATTTTGAGGAGAAATTAGCTGTTCTGAGGACAAATATGCACCCAAATTAAATTAGCCATTAGCCTAGAAATAGGACTGCACAGTCCTCAGTCGAAATGCAGCACTGGGGCCATTCATTCCTCGCAAGCCCTCCCTGATAGTGCCAGGCATTTTCTCAGGATGAACCTGGGGCTCCAGCCGTTCGGCAGCAGAACTGGGAACAGGAGCTTTGAGGAGGAAACCTGAACTCATGGGGGTCCTGGGGAGCACACAAGGATGCAGCAGTAAAGGGATGAGGTATCAGGACAAAGCTCGAGTGGATTTGAGGTTCACCAACGGGCAGGGCTGCCAGGGCGCCATGCCAGGGCTGCATGGTTTTTCTAACTAACCACAATATGAAGCACAACCCCAGCTGCCAGGAGCGAAGCCTTCCGGGTCCTGCTTACCCCAGGAGCCCCACGCAGGGCCCAAATGTAGCTTTTCCAGAGTTTCAGAGCCTTTCTATGACCAGAGTCCCATTTCCACTTGTAATTACTACATTATATAGCTCTTCTGGAGAAATATTTTAATCTGTCAATCTCGGTCCAGTGATGGTCTCAATTTATATTACTGACAACAACTCTTTTTATATGTATGGAAAACAGAAATGAAAATCATCAGGGGTTCAACAAGCCATGAAAAAGCAAATGCTTAGCTACATTGCTTGACTGTAAAATCATAGAATCATTTAGGTTAGAAAAGACCCTTAAGATCATTGAGTCCAACCACTATGCTTCACATAACACATTTTCAATAAAGTATTTATGAGTGAAAACACACGACGTTTTGGTTTTTGAGTTAATAGATGGAGTGAAATGTTCTGTTAACCTACCTTTGTATGTCTCTTTTCGGCAAATCTCTGTAGATGGTCACATTAGGATGGCTTTTTCTTTTGCTGAAATTACAAGAGAAAAAACACAATTACCTATATCATAAGAAAAATTAATAAATATCATAATAAAATGTATCATATCTCATATCATGTATCATAATAAAAATAATGAATAACAAGCCCAGCCCATTTCGTGGCAATAATCTTAATATGTGATATGAGACGTGCTGCCATTTCGCCTGGATGGTTACGTGTTAGCAGTCGCTTAGGACTGACCTCGCTGTTACAAAACCACGAGCTCGAGGTCAAAGGCTCCCAGGGGAGAACGGTGACTCCAGCAGCCAAATCACCCTGTGATTGCCAGCAATTCAGGGTGAGCCCGACTTTACAAGAAATGGCCTTTCGGCAAAGCAGATGACAGTCAGACTCAAAACTCGTGGCATTTTGCTCACGGCTTGTCCTACGTAGCCTGTGGAAACCTCAAGTTTCCGCATGCTCAGCAGTGCAGCTCCAGTCCTCAGCAGATGTTTGCAGCCCTGAAAGGATACTCAATAGTAAGCCATGACAAAACCTGCCCTGAAACGGTGATTTTCCCCAAGCTCATCCTTCTCCTGTCCCTCTCCTGCGGGGAGGAAGCCTCTGAGGGGAAGAGCACCGACTTACAAAAACCGCTTGGGCAGGGCCCGATAACTCTTATCCCTGCTTGGATTAGTGAAGCAGTCAGTGGTCCCTCTGCACCACAGCCTCCTTCAGCCACCCGGGTTTTTACAGTGCCTGGGGGAAAGCCCATGTGCCCAGGTGGCTGCCCCCTGCCCTTGCTGCTCTCAGAAATGCAGTCTTCACTGCCTTGTCTTTTTCCTTTCTTGTAATTTTTTTATATTTTTTACACAACAGGAGAGTCAGTGGCAAATTCTAAGCAAATACGTCAGATCGGTTTAGGTTTTGGAAACCCTACACAGGGTCCACCTGAGTCGTTGCGTGACCCTCACGTACCAGTTCATGAGCCGCACACCAATGTGCCCGTGAGTGCTCGCTGCTTGCCGAATGCAGTCGATAGCGGCTTCAAATATCACTGTTGCTGCTTCTGGGCAACCAGGAAGAGTCGGACCCCAGGAGTGGGGAATTTCCTTTTGCAGAGACAGATGAGTTAAGACAGATACAAGATACCATATCCCTGTCTAATTTATTTTGAAGTATGTACATTCCTGAACAAGGATATTAGATGGCAAAAGTGATGAGAGCGTAATAGCTCACAGATGACGTGCACACACACATTTTGAGAACTCCTGCAGACAGCTGTAGCCCAGTCCCCAGCTTATGCCCCTCACTCTGCTTTCCTCAAACGTTGCTCCAAGTGTGTAAAAAGGCTAAGTTCTACAGCCACTCCTCTCTCCCCTTGAGCTTGGAACATGAAATGAAACCCATCTGAAGTACCAGCAAAGATTTTTTTAGGCTCAGATGTCTGCTGACAGCAGATATTCAAGTTAAAAGTCGTCAATTGTCTTTATCAGTTAAATGAATTTACTGCTGGGTGGGATCAAAAATAACCCATTATTAGTTTCCTATCTATTACTTTGGCTACATCATATAAAGTTAGACCCTATTCTTTGTATCTCAGACATACAAAATTGTCAGCAATGATGTTACGAGTAAAGAGAGCCTGGTCCCATGGTTTTACCTGCACAGGATTTACAGAATCAGGGTGGTTTTCAAACATTTCTAAAAATGCTACTTGAAACCTGATTTTACATATATTTACACTGGTTTGACATGGGCTTACCTCCAGTGAACTCAGTGATGCCAGCCTTGCTGGGAGAGATCAGCTTAGCCCATTAGGCCTGCAGGCACATATGTAAAACTGACAGGCAGCATACAAGCATACTAAGGCTTTTTTTTTTTTTTCCATCCACCATAGCAATCAGAAAGTCTAGCAATCACTACTCTGTTCAAACGTAGAGCAGCAATGGCTAACTTGCTTACAGATGTTGGGTAATACCTAACAGAGCGCTACGGCTGCCTCCTCAAGAGCAGGTCCTGGGGACATCCACCCAGCAGAGAGAAACCCAGCCTTCCCATTCTCCAGAAGTCCCAGCTGTTTCCCACAACTCCCAGAGACATTACCTTGGTGACATAAACCTTGTCCCGACTCACGATTCCTGGGAGACCAGTGCTGCTAACACAGAAACAAACAAACCTCCTTCCCTCCCAACATGTTGGCTTTAATAATCCCTTTAATTACAACTTTGTTTACGATGCATCTCTTATTCTAGGTCCACAAAGGTAAAAATGTCTCAAAAAAAAATCCCAACTAAAACCTCGAAACTTAGTCTTGCTGACACCAATCAGGCTGACAGAGGAGAGCATTAAAAGAAACCCCAATACTGAAAGCCACGGTGACGTACAAAGAAAATTTTAAAATACTGTCTCCAGACAACCGTACTTAGTTTTTAAAAAACCGGCTGTGCCACACGGGGCGCTGAGGTGGCCAGCCAGCTCATCCTGCCCTCTGCATCAGAGCAGGCTTCTCTGCCTTTGCCAAGTGGGAAGGTCCAGCTCCTCTCCGGGTCTGACCCTGAGCAGTAAATGCCATTAAGCAAGATGCTTTCTGAGCACGTGGAAATTTTGCTTGAGTGAGGACTGCAACATTTGGCCCAAAGCTTCCATGGCCATTTACAAATTGCTGTGAAACTTTCTGCTGTAGGCACACACTAAATTAAAAAGCATTTGGGTGCTCTTATGCACTGATGAACACTGAACATACTATGCAAACCATGTTAAACCCTTCAGCAATGTCTACAAAAGGCCCAGCCCCTTCCCCCCCTTCAGCAGCCCTTTACATCTTTAGCTCTGAGTCTTAAAAACCATCTCCAGTCCTGGCATCCCTTGCTGTCAACAGAACAAAAAGAAGAACTTCAGGGGGAATCCAAATTTCAAGTATGCAGGTATGCACCTGTGTTCCCTCTCTTCTTTTTGTTCATGTTCTTCCAGAAAGTACCATGTGAAAGGACACCTGGAGTATTTTCAGAGCAGACATTTCAAAACTTGGAAAAATTGGACTTTATGCTCAGTGTTCGATAGTTAGAGGTGGAAAAGGTCTGTACAGCAATATTTTGTAGTAGCCATTTTTATTCTGCATTTGGATTTGATTACTTTCATGGGAAGAATATACACANCTTCAGGGGGAATCCAAATTTCAGGTATGCAGGTATGCACCTGTATTCCCCCTCTTCTTTTTGTTCATGTTCTTCCAGAAAGTACCATGTGAAAGGACACCTGGAGTATATTCAGAGCAGACATTTCAAAACTTGGAAAAATTGGACTTTATGCTCAGTGTTTGATAGTTAGAGGTGGAAAAGGTCTGTACAGCAATATTTTGTAGTAGCCATTTTTATTCTGCATTTGGATTTGATTGCTTTCATGGGAAGAATATACACAGTTCACACACTTTCAGCATCTTTGTAAGCTTCGTTCATAGTCTATAAACAAATACAAATCTCCCAAGCGGACTCCGAAGACTTTTCTGGAAAAAATTAGAGATCAATATTCCCATTTCCTTCCTCATTTCAACCAAAACGACGTTTTGAAAGGGTGAGATTCATCATCCTTAGTCAACATAAGATTAAGCTATTAAAAAGACAATTACTGCTCTTTACTTTTTAAAAAAGTAGACAAGGCATGAAATATTTTCCTTTTCTATTTCTTTAGATTCAGTATCCAATCCGGACATGACCTGTACTTGTGAATTAATACGAAGACTATGGGCTGAGTTTCATGGATCTGAATGCACAAGTCTAGAAAGGATGCTCCAGCAAGTATGGGAGCGAGCAAACGTGGGCTTGCAGGCAGAGGTTTTCTGGGTCAGAGCTTAAAGCAGTGGTGGCTGGAAATTTGACCAAGAAAAAGGGGTATCATCATCAACCTTGAAATGTAATAGTAAGAATCTGACATTGTCATGCAGCCCATTTTTCATAAAATTCCTCGTCTTGTGAATACCTGGCAGGCTGAAGAAGAATGTGGGGATTGTAACTGTGGTTTCCACTCATTTATTAAGTGCCTTTGCTCAGGTGATGTCTAGACCTGGATCATTTCTTACATCCTCAAGAATGGATGAAACTTACTTGTTGCCAGTAATAATAAATGGATGGTCTTGGTAGTTCATAAAAATAAAGTCATGCCTGGAGAGGGATGGTGAAGCAGCCGGACAAATCTTCTGAAAAGCAAAATGAACTTCAGCTCAAGTACTAGGGAGGTGGCTGTTCTGGATGCTAAAAATGCTGACTTTCTCTTTTGTTTGACAGTGACATATAACCAAAATGTTTTCCTGAGACAGCAAAACAATAAAGGAAGTTTTAGGTGGAATATTAGGAAAAATGCCCTAATGGTGAGGTCTGCTAGTCTGTGGCATATCCACCCCAGGGAAATGATAGAAGGAAGCTTAATGTCTTGAATAATTTCAAACTGAATTGGAGAAAACACTGGAAAATACACTGTGAATGAAGAACTACCTTCCATTGGCAGATCTCTGATTCTGTCACTCTTCAAAAAGCCACCACGAATACCATTTTGGGAGCGATGGATTGCTGCGACTTGGGTGCCAGGCTTCAAAACACCAGATCGGTCGCATCTGAAAGCGACTGGAAAGGCACATGGGCCACGTTCGGTACACGTGGACTTGTCCCGCTGCGATCATGGGAGTCACTCTGGAGCCGAGAGCAGCCCCTGCACCCGCAAACTTGGTTAACAGGCAGCATGCAGCGTTCATCAGCCTCAACACGCACTGGTTCCCTCCACCTCCCCTGGGTGAGCACCATGTATGTGTCATGACAGCATAAAGCTTGGAGCCTCATGGCCAGAGTTGTTCGAGGGTTGAGATGGCTTTTACTTCTTTTGAATTCTATGATGTGGTTTCAGGCTTTTAAAGTCTATCTGAAGCCGAAGGACTTGTTCACCTAATGAATCAGATGAGGACGCCTTTCCCAAATTAGTAATTAAAATCTAATGCTAGCTGGAGCTTCCAGTCTGGAGAGCCCTCCATTGAAAATGCCCTGCTACCACCGCCCTGAACCTTGGAGGCTCCGTTGTCAGCAGAGGGAAGAAGTTTCCTGGCTAGCAAAGAGAGAAGCTCCCCAGAAACACTGGGAAAGAGCAAAGACCACAAAAGTAATGTGCTTTCTGATGGAAAATTTGGGGTGGGGTGGAGGGACAGACAGGGAAGAAAGCAAACAGTCTGGGCAAACTGTGGGTACTGCCATGGCTGTGCTACACCAACCTGGCAGAACGGGTGGTGGTTACTGCTGAGGAAAGCAATGGAGGAAGGGGAAAAAACCACATCGAGCAAGTCCAGAAACTCTACTGTTCATACAAAAGAAAGCATGTTAAAAACTATGACACCCAATCACATTATTGCTTTCACAGACAATCTCTATAGCTCATGCAAACCTGGTGCTGTCTGTTCCCCTGCGGAATAAAAATAGGGAATGAGAAAGACAGACACATTTTTTTCTGAAGGTTTCAAGACTGACAATTGGTTCGGGAACTCTGCTCGTTTCCAATCCGCTAGTTAGTTCTCCGCACCATCTCTGTGACCCATCACTGTCACCCCGAATAACGGCGCCTTCAGCCTGCAGAAAGTGCCTTGGGGTTTTCACTGGCACAAATGAAGGAAGCACAAAAATATTTTTGATCAGTACTGGAACAAACTTCACATTGCACGGCTGCAGTGTAAGTGCCACCCCCCCGAGACCCACTAGAATTTGACTAAGGTATAGAATATATAGAAAACTGACTCATATTTTATGAACATTCAGTTTCGTGATACATTTTTAAAGGGACAGCACATATTTCCATCACGTGGAAGAAATGAGGGCTGTTATTTTGACAGGAATAATATATTTCTAACATGCAGCAGTTTTTGACGGCAGTTGAAGAAGCAGCACGGGAGCTGTGGCGTTAGCTGCTGCAGGGGACTCTCTGGTGGGAGAAGCACCGTGAACCATGGTAGAAATCACAATTATTTCAATTTCTTATTTTAAAAAATAATAATCAGGAGGAGCAGAAGAGCTGTAAAGAGGGAGGATGTGGTTTCTTAATCTACCATGGCATGTGGCCCCCAGGCTGGTAGGAGCAGAGCCAAATGCTCGTGGGCAGCAGGCAGGGAGGGAGGCAGGGGCGCATCCCGCACCCACGGGCGAAAGCCCAGCCAAAAAGCCGTGCTGCACTCTGGGACAGAAAGTAGCATCCAAGAAGGATGCGGTTCCACCTGTCTGCCCACAAAAAAAGCCTTTGGGCTGACATCTTATCAGCACGGGGGTGAAATACATTAATAAATAGGCAAACACATAAAAGCACATTGGGCTAATGAATAGCAAAGCTGGGTAATGTTCAGCAGAGAACACGCTCCTTCGGGTCATACCATGGATTGTGAGAACCACCAGCACGTGCTGCACCAGCCCCAGAAATTGGAGACCACACAAAAACTGGCTTCCTACAGACCCTGAAATTTCTGCAGGCTGTAACTGCGAAACTCGCAGGATGCTCTGGCACCGAGAACAGGCTCTGCGCTGCCTTGTACCTGAGCCCCCAAGGAAGGCAGGGGGACCACCGGAGACTGACACCACTGGTGACAGCAGAATAAACTCGGTTGTTCGCAGAAAGATGGTTTTTCTGTGGAAGACATACTTTGCTAAAACATCATTATTGCAGTAGGAATTCTCTCCATCTGTTTTTATGTAAATAATTTCAAAGTGTATGATTTATGTAATGGATTTTGTTTGAATTAGTTTTCACCAGCGAGATGAGGATAAAGATTTTCTTTTATATTACACAGCTGGTTTTACTTCTTCTTAGCATCCAATACTTTTATTATTTCTATACAAATTCCTTTACTGCAGGAGATTTATTACTCATAGTAATCTTGCGTGGTGTGAATTTCTCATAGCTCATTCATTTGGTCTTTCATGTGACTACTCTAGACTGGAGATAGAATGAAAATGAGGAGATCTAAATCTGGTAAATATTATGGAGTGGTTTGTCAGGAGTCATGCCTGCTGTCTCTTTCACAGTAACCAACATTTTATGCACATCACTCAAAGAATTAACTAACTAGTTAATTCAAACGGAGCAGCAGAACCAAATTATTTCATGCATCAAAATCTTTCAGGGTTGTTGAAAATGATGAGGTTTCAGAGACAAAGACTGTTTTTATGACATAGCCAGACAAGGACCCCTAAACCCACAGGTGCTAATGCAAATCATAAATAACAATAAAAATTGCAGGAGCGGTTTTGGAAAATACATCGATGCTGAACACAAAGCTGCATGTGTCTAGCTGAGAAATTGTTTGAGTACAGCAAACTTTTGTTAGGTGATAGAACCAATAACACATTTGGCTTGATTTCCTGGGTCGCCTGGGTCCAAAGAAGAGAAGACAGGAGCAAGGGAACTATGCACATTCAGAACATTTTCATTTGGCAATTTTAAAATGCAATCTTTTGATGCTTTTGTTTTGAAACAACATTACTTTTAGAAATGCTATTTGATTTAAAGAATTAAAGTAGAAATTATCAGAAGAGCAAATAAAACATCTTTGCCATAGCATATGATGTTTCATGCAGCCCAAAACACACGCGTACGGACTGTGTCGTTCGATCGCTTCCTTGGCTGAGCAGCTCTTTGCACATCCCTATGCAGACGATCAAAGTTTACTGACAGAAATCGTGCAGGTTCAAGTTTACATATAGTGATGCTTCTTTGTATTACACTAAATTACTGCCCCTCCATCTAGAGGGATACTCCCACAACATTTTATTGCCTGCCTTAAGAGTCTTATTTGATATGCATCACAATTATAGCATTTGTAAATGAAGTGTGTGAGGCAAGGGGGGAAATGTTAAGTAAGCATTGCAGAGCGATGGCAGCAGGGCAGCACCATTTAAAACACGCTTTAGAGATTAAGGAGTCTAAGCAATTTCTAGGTATCACCCACACTGATCTCTACAAATAAGCAAGAGCAGCGAGACAGACAGCTAAAGAAAGGAAGGCGTAACATAGAAATCTCCTTTTGTTTCAGTCCCAGCCCTGGCTGTGCAGGGGATGGATTAAACAGTGGGAAAGAGAGAGGCTGAGGATGACAAACTTAATGCTCTCTTGCTGAAAGATGGAGTCCACGGAGAACCTCTGCTGCCCACAGTGCCCATTTCACATGTAATGGCAAGGGAGGAAGCTCAACTCACTCCATCCCTGGAAGTCTCTGGACTTACTGCTGTGTATAACCTTATTGCAGGCCAAGATAAAAACCTGTTTTTGAAAGCCCTGACCTACAGTGATCAGAACAAGATCTGGCAGCTTGATGCGATCCCACCCCTACACATGGGGCACAAGGTCACTGAGCACCATAAGGGGCGCAGCTCCATTTCCACCTTGGGCTACCGCAGGACCCGTATCACATCTTGCTTACGTCCTCTCCCTGTGTGTGGTACGGAAGGGATGCAAAGTATGGAGCTGACGCTGCATCTCAAAAGACAAGGGCTGAAGCAATCTGAGTAAAACCAGTTTTTCCTCATTTCACTCTTTGGTTTTAATTGAACGGATTAAACACTATTAACCCGGTCCCGATAGAGTAAAAGGTATAGAGCAGAGTGAAGTACAAGCAATGGCAGAAAGAAAGAAGAGATGCAGAATTTTTTTCTGGGCAGTGTCTGTTACCTTTGCCTGCTAAAAAGCCTTGTCAACTATGCTGGATTACTATATAGACACACTGGATGTGCCTTCAGTTTTCAATGCTTTTTAAAAAAAAAATGAACAATTACTGATATATTTTATCCTGATTAAAAAAAACAGGATTGCTCATTTTTTTTAGTCAGAAATTGAGTTAAGCTTGCAGTTTCTTTTTGTTTCCTGTACTTACAGCCTCTAAAAATTGAGTACTTTGACTTTGAAGCAGCTGCTGGAGATCAGTGGATCAATGCTTAGGTGGATTTACCTAAAGAGTTACTGCACTCTTGCCACAAGGCTAGGGAAGTAAGACGACTTTGTTAACTTACGATATATGTTTCATTATTGTACAACTCCCCTGCTTGTAGGGAACATTTTTAATCTCAGCTTCTATCAGCATAAAGGTGGAAGAAAAAATACACAGGACTCCCTGAGGTCTCCTTTGAGTTAGGAAAATAAATCAGAGCATGTCTATTTTTCAAGAATTAATTTCGGTCCTTGTCTGTCCTTGGTATTGCCACAAGAACGTCATGTCTTCCTCAAACTGTTGTTTTGCCCATCACATTTGTCACAGTCCCTATAGGTCTGCTTCTATTCTACAGAGCGGTCATTAACTGTTGATAGCAAGTATTTGATGGCTGGTACCCAAAATCCAGCCCGCCCTCACCAGTTGATTCCATCCTCTAAATCATGTGGTGTAAAAAGCTCCACGCTCCAAATCAGAGGGCAGAGGAAGCAAGGTGCTCGTCAAAACAGGGTGATAGCTCTCAGTAATAACCTTGGTAAACCTAAGAGCGAGGCAGCGTAGGCTGGAGCACCATCTGCTGGCATCCTCTCTGCTGACTGCTTGCATCGGTGCGCTGCACGGTTTGGTTGCTCCCACACATCCCTGGGCACCAGAGCTCATTGCCCCCGGGGGACAGGGTGGCCAGGGATCCTTGCCCCCACTTCCCTGTGGGGAACGGGACATGGCGGCATCCCCTCGGGGATGCAGGAGCGGGGAGGAGTGTGGGATTCCTCCCGCACCTCAGTGGCAGGAGCCCAGGGGGCTGCAAGAGCAGGGGTCCAGCCCTGCCAGCCACGCTTCCCAGCCGTGCGCCCGCTGGGGCCGCCTGGGGTGCAGACACACAGCCAGGGCACTTCTTAGCCAGCAGCTCCATAGGGCTGCGCGCCCCCCATGCTCCCACTTCCCTGCGGCCCGACAACGGGGGAATCTCGCAGCCGCTGCTGGAGCTTGCCTCTGCTGGAGAGGTGAGCATCTCAGCAAAAACAGTTGCTTGTCACAGCGCCATCGCTTTCCCAAACTCAACATTTTTTGCTTTCTGGGTACCGCTGACCTTGCCTGAGGCCTTCTTTGAGTGAAGGGGAATAGATTTTTACAAGGTTGATTGGCTGTCAAGAGAACTAAATATGTTTGTTTTTTCTCAGCACGTTACCATAACTATTATCCCTGTAAAGCATCCTTTCGCTGTCTTTTTAACTGTCAGAGGACGCTCCCTTTCCCCACGTTAGCTGCCGCAAGCTCAGTTTGTGTACGGATTTCTTGCCACAGGCATTCCACAGAGGGCAGAAGGACCCAGGATCCTGGCTCGTGTGGAAGTCTCCACAACTTGGATCACCCACAGGTGCCAAAAGCAACTTTTTGCATGGCCGTATTTTATATTTAGCAGTCACTGGATAAAATACGAGAACACCAGAGAGAGTGAAGAGGAGAGACCCGCAAGAATTATCTCAAAAATGTGACCTCTGAGGAAAGGCCAAACAAACTGAGGCTGCACAGGGCACCCTTGAGACGCAAAGATCAAGAAAGGGGAAAGTCACTGTCCCATCATGCTGCAAGGAGAAGCAATACATTGTTCTCTGTGTCCCTGGGAGCAGGACAAGGTGTAGAGGGCTCAGCTTCCCATGAAAAAGGTTCAGACTGGACATTTTGGAGACCTTCCAATAGGACAGATAGCACAGCACTACGTCGAGTTGCGTGTGGGGTCTCTATGGCCAGGGCCAAGTAAGGCTTTTCTCAAGAATCAGGGAGGTATAACTGACCTTGTTCCAGGGCACGAGGGTGGATCTCGAAATCCTTTTCCAGCTGTGTAAGTCTTAGTCTCCTGGGAGCAAACTCACGCATCCCTGGTGCAGACTTCCCAGAAGGAAACACATCTGTTCGCTCAGAGGCACAACTCGGGTGTCTGGAGAAGAGGAGAGAAGCTATGGGGGAAGTTATGGAGCAGATGAAAGTGGATGTCCAGAATTACAGGATTAAATTTAGGCAGAAATTACACCCAAATTCTACTGTAGCCTCTTAAACATGTTTTCTCCCCCACTGGAGCTGAAGTTTAGTCCTCCCTATCACAATCTCATGCATAATGTTAATGAAGATCAGGCCAATGTGTAAGCATGCTCAGTGTCTCCTAACATTTTAGGGCCCAATTGTGTCATTATGTGTTATTCCTGTACATATTCTCAACCTTACAAGCTAAATCTGTTTAGAAAAACTCAGGGGCCGTTTTAGACTCTAATAGGCCGACAGAAAATGTGCCATGTTAGAGTAGAAAATAAGGACTCTTTGTCTGGGCAAAACTGAGAATTCCCATGGTCCATGACTAGATGTGGGAGGAAGGGGAACTCAAGGAAATTTTTAAGGAAAGATAGCAAGACTGAATGCAAGATGAAGTTTCAAATGTTTCCAAATCTCTGTCACTAGCATAAGTGCACTTAATAGAAATCATGCTAATATGCAAATGTTTTCAATTCAGCTATATCTTTTCATATTTTATTTGTTTATTTAGTAATGGTGTTAACAGTAAAAATATCATTTCAGTACATTGCCTTCGGGGATATTAAAGAAAGTTCCTTTATTATTTCAGGCAGCTCATGAGAATAGCATACGTGTTTTATACAGATGCGGCAGATCAGTAAAAGAGATTTTGCACTCACGGAAAGGGCTAACATTAAAAAATGATGATAGACACAGACCGGCAAGCTAAGAAAAATCCTACAGTCAAGCAACACAAAGAACCAACTACTCAACCCTCTTTTAAATCAGGTCCTTCTAACTTGTCTTCTAGATCTCAGTATGTAACTCACACCAACTTACACTGTCACCTGTTTGGGCATACGTCTGGAAGAAAAACGTATACTTCAGTTCTGGATTTCACCCTGCATGCAGAAGTCCACGTATGCCTCAAACGTCTCAAATGTGTCTCCGGCTGAGGGTTAAATTTTCATCTGCCTTTTAAAGTACATTTGGTGGTGAGCGAAAAAACTCAGGGAGAAAAGAAACATTGCTGTAATCACAAGGCTTTTTAAAATGTGATCTATTCGAAACTGCCCTGTAGATGCTGTACGGAATGCTGTAGAGGTAGACTAAGACAGCTGGTGAGGCAGGTGAATATGTTGCATGTGTCTGATGTGCTCATATGCTTCAGATAACTCATGTACAATACTACTGACATGTGTAAGAAAAATAAATGTTAGGAAGGTTCTCCAAAGTCTGTTGTGTAGATCTATGTGTAGATGTGTACAAGCAAAATGTGGATGAACTCAGTGATTGTCAAGATGGCAGCATGAGAAATCTTCTTTGTTATGACGGTACACCACTTAGGGACAATTTTTTCTGAATAAGGAAAGTCTCTGATGAGGAATAATTTCTCAAAATCATACCAGGCTGCTCATTGTAGATTTCATTACTATGAAAGATGACCAAGTTGTGTAAAAAAATCACTCTGTATCTTACCATTATCAGTATCCTGCTAATACACAGGGTACACACCTGGCCCCTGAGTGGAGAAAAGCACTGAGTGCAGAATTTGTTAGAGAAGCTTACACCTTGAGATAGCGTTTATCTCCCATTTGTCTGGACTGCATCAATACTGAAATGAAAACAAACAAACATCTTAAGAGGCCACAAACGCCACTTTCTCTCTGCTGTGTTGATGAAACTTTTAATTACAAAATGAGTGAAACTAGCTGACTCCAAAAATCTGTTGATTGTGTCGGCCTAACACAACTACAGTCGTTCCAGAAACACAGGTTTCTGGGAGGTCTTTCCCCTTTCTCTTAGGCATATTGCTCCAAAAACATGCAATAATAGAGTTTTGAAACTCCGCAAAACGCAATTTGCATCGCCGGTTTTGTGATGCGTTGTTAATGGCAAAGATCAATAAACAGTGCAAGCGTGTCGGTATGCTTTGTTGGCTGCACATAGGTTCAAAATGAACCCAGCTTCTGGTGTAGCCTTGTGAACTGAAGAAACTGAGTGTATTGGAAGAAATCCGTATCTGCTCCCTGGAAAAGTCGGGAAATTATCTCTGAAAGTACACTTACAAATTTGCTAGCTCTTAAATGAGATCAGTACATGAAATGGATCACATTCTTTTTTGGCACGATTAGGTCATCCCCCCAAATGGGTTGAGCTCTATATGGTTTAAATTCCAGATCTTACACTTGATCCTGTAATTTTTCTGCATGATTTTATAACAGCAGTGTCCATCAGTGAACTCAGCTTCAAGTATGCTAAAACTGTGAGTCTTAAATTAATAATTCATGGCAATAAAACAGTGCAGGAATGCAAAATAAATATGTGTGAATAAAAATATTCCTTAACAGGATCTGCATGGATTTTAAGGGATTTACATCAAGAATGCTTCTGGCCAATTATTTGACACCGACAGTCGCTAGATGCTAAGGAAAATAACTGATGAAATACTTGTACATGAGTTCTCATAGAAATGTCTCATATATTGTATTTCTATGCTCCACAGTTGAGCAAAGAGGCATGCCATGTAGTGCACTCTATTACATATTAGCAAGGCAAGACATTGGCTGTACTAGGCACGGGGAAGGCAAGGCCACTATTACTTTTGAGTCAGCTAAATATGTTTTGATGTTTCTGAAATAAGATGGCAGGACAAATCCTGAGAAAGCCAGGAAACCTGATAAAAAGAGATTCTTAGAATCTAATCTAACAGTAATGGCCAAATTTCTGCAGGGGTAACAGATGAAGCTCCCATAGGCTACATCTGTGCTAGTGAATTAAGCGGTGCCAGGAAATATATCGTTGTAGCATTCCCTACCTGTTCTCCCAAACAGTTCCTGGGCGCGGTGGAGAGAGATGGCTATCTCCGCATTGCTCTTGGTGGGCCCATGTTTACCAGTACGCACCTTCCAATGAACACCTACTTCTTGCTTTCACTGCTCCCATAATGACTCTTTCTGTCACTGCAGCAAATAGTTTGATGAAAACCAGCCTGAGATCTGGAGAAGAGGATCTTCTCAGGGGTTCCTCCCATGTTCACTGCAGTCTCGTCTCACAGATGCACTCGGAAAAGTGAAATTCTCTGAAAGAGCAGGCAGAGAGCTGGTTTTCATCAGCGCGTCCAGCACTCCTGCCTGCTCCCCCCACCGCATGTGGCAGCTTCCTTCAACAGGTTTTGCAGGTGCTGAGGAGTGAGAGCTGCACGTTTCAATGTGATAGGAGCATTTCCCACCGAAGCTGTGCCCACTTCCCCAGAAGCACCTGGCGGCCCTGTCTGCGGAGCTGAGAGCGGACAGAAATGCTGCAGCCACTCCTGTCGTGAGCAGATGGTGCCTATTGCCATTGCCCCACGTTTCTGGGATGAGTTGACAAGCCATAGGACACCCTGGGGTTGCATTCCCCTCAGAGCTCCCAGGCAAGGGGTTGTGCTGGTGCCACCCTCTGCTAGGGGTCGGAGGGCACGGGAGGGAGGCGTAGCTGCTGAGCGCTCGGCCACCATCAGTGCAAGGCTAAGGACCACAGCGCCAGGATGAAACCACCTCTGATTGCTACATCTGATTTCCCGCTTGCTCGTACACACCCTGAATCACAAGTCACTCCGATAAGTCGAAAGACAGCACAATAAACAGAGCCAAGAATCAGATCGAACAGGATTGAGATCTCTAAGAGCCTTAGTCACATGAGTAGCTCACAAAAGAGTTTCTTTCAACTCCAGCCTCCCACCATCAGTGTTTGCTTGTCAAAATCAGCATCTTTTGTTTTGCGCCACCGTATACATTCGCTGCGAGTGGCTTTTTTTTGCCCTTGAAAACAATCAGCACAAATTGAAGGCATCTCAGGCACTTGCTGAAGTCCACAGAACCATTTAAATTACATGGGGAGGGCTTAGCTACATCTGCACCCCCAGCTGAGCTGTGCTGTTCAGTCCTGGCGCCTTCCCAAGCACGGAAACACCAAAGGCAGCTGAAAGGCCCCAGTGGGCTGAAAAACATCCAAACCCACTACCCAGTTCCTATCCATACAGATTCGTCTTGCTGGCCTCCACCAGTTTCTTTCCAGGTTTAATCAGAGCTGTAAAGGCTGTTTATCTAGCTAAGAACTTAACCAATGGACTGGATGTTCTTAATGACGTGGGTGTGGGTTGTTCACTCGAGACACTCTCTGTCAGGCAGACGCGTGTTTTTCAGTGAAGCCCATTGGTTTAGAGGGTTTTTTACAGTGCAGGGGCAAGTCAGTGTGCTAGGCAAAACGTTAATATCCCACAGCCCAGGTACGCAACTAAATACACAGTTAGCGAACAACTAAATACACAGCCAGCAAAGGAAGCCAAGCTCAGCTCTTCTTACACCAACCCTGGGATTTACAAAATTATTGCCCTCAGACTGGACACATCTGGCAGTACGCCATCCCCTTTTGTCCTCTTGCCGCAGGGCAGGAGATGGATCTCCTCAAGCTTTGATGGAGGCTGCCTGCGGGAGCGGCCCGTCAGCGGTGCTAGAGGGACCGACCTCCGGTGGACCCTGGGTGGGGGCAGTCAGAAGCCACCCGGACCTGTCCTCGGGGGCACGCTCAGCCTGAGCATCACAGCTGCACGGTCAGCCTCTGCCGAACCTCCGTGCGCTGTCCCCAGAGAGGCATTGCAAGTGAGGTAAAACCGGTCATGGCACGTAAAGTCCAGTAAAATCACGTGGGAATCAAATGCTGGGTTTTTAATCACCTTTTGAAGTGATTCAAGGTTAAGCCTCCTCAGTGTCCCTTTTTTCAGTCAGATCTAATAGGCCCTTTCCTAAAATTAGATTGATTTTTTTCCTAGGAATTATATATTTAGATACATACGTACATCCACGTATATACGCATATATTTCCTATTTGACAGATAGACTGACAACTACAAATTGTTGCATTTAATTAAGGCAATCCTCCCCATCTCCTGGCTCTTCACATCCGCACCTACTTGACAAAGATTATGTTCTGGGTATATTCACAAACCTCAGCTGGGATTCTGCGCGTCATGGTGCTTGTTTTCACATTTCTCCGGTCTCACTGACAGTGCCTGCACGCTGAGGTTCACAAGACCTTTCCTCTGGGGAACAAGCAAATCCTGTTGGGTTTTTTTCCGAGGTCCATGTTTCTGTGTCATCTGAAATTCATAACTGGCTTCAAATTTAAAATATCATTTGAATGTGCGATTTATTTCTACTGAGTATCAGTTTGTCACAGCTGAAGGCCCTTGAAACGCCTGTTAAATCATGACTTGCCTGTGGTTCTGTTTTTCCAACAGTACTGCACAGAAAATAAGTATGTATGGCAAAGTACCCACTGCAGCAGGCAGCCACGTGAGGCTCCCTAGTAGTATTTTAGTGGTGACTCTTGGGGCCAGCCCATCGTCATGTAAATCCCCACTCCTTTGTTGGTGTTGTTTCATAGGAACCTGGTACCATTAGCGTCTCCCCAAGTCCAACAAAACAGCTCATCAGTGGGGAACCCACCAGCCCCGCTTTGCAAGTCAAAGGCCCATCATGAAGTCTTTCAATATCAGAAGGCTATTTAAAAATAGAATCTGTGGCACTCTGCAAGAGACTTCTGTAATTTCAATTAGGCTTTCTTTGGAATGGGCTATCTGAGAAAATAACAGTTTTGGAAAATAAAGGCTTTATCTACTTATTAGCAAGTCAATAAAAGCCATGAAGACTCCAAACTTCTGCTTTGGCTTTGTGTGCATTAACGGGCCAAGCAACCTAGCTTCATTTGAAACTGGTTTCAAATTACTTGCAGATGGCTGGATGCAGATGAAAGACTGCATAAAGGTGTTCCTTATTCTGTTCTCTACTCCCTAGACTATTGGGCTATGTGCTGACACTTGGATGCTTGTTTTACAGTATCATTTGACATGTGGGATTTATGTGTCAAAATTTCGTTTAAAGCCAAGAAAATGTCAACTAGCAAGTACAGAGAAGCAGCAAAAGACTGTGCTTTTCAAGACAGAAGTCAGTGTGTCGGACACTGCCAAGTCTTAACCCTGTACCAAGCACACACAGACAAAAATTTGACCCAACTGCCAGCAAACTAAGATTCCTTTGGTGTGTTCTGCTGAGATTCCATTACTGCCTTTATCATTAAGAAAATAACGTAATAAAATGAGACCTTTTCCCTGAATGCATTAATAAAGATAACTTGTTGGTCAAGCTCCAAAACCACTGGAGCCACATTTAATTTACTGCTTTTATGGATTTAGGATTTGGTTTGCTGCTATGTTCAGTCCACTGCAACAATATAATGGGAAATTGTAGTGGCATGTTTAAAAGAAAGGGTTCATAATCTATCATTGAAACTTTAAAATGTCTTGTGCAGACATCCACGATTAAATGCTACCAAAAGCGGGCATTTCACATAGTTTCACCACAGCTCACCAAAGGGGAAAAGGGGAAAGATCCAAATAATCATCAATATAGCTTTTTGTGCTAGTCACCTTAAAACAGTTTGGGGAAGAGAACTGCTAGAACAGCTTTTAAGGGCTTGCAACCCCATTCTGCTGCTCCTCCTATTAAGAGTGTCTGTGCGTTACTTCATGAAATATCAGATGGCATACCGCTTTATTTCCAAGCAATAAAAATAGCAATGAGTTACGTGAAGGTCTTTCTGGTATCTTATGACTAGTTGTTCAGAAAGGCATTGATCCTTCGTCCACGCCTTGTTCAGGCAGCAGAGACTTTGCCATCACCAACACACAGAGCACCGAGAAAACCAGAGCACCTGTGCCGGACAGGACCACGGGCCTGTCACATCGTGACAGGGACAAAGGTGGTACGGAAGACCCGCACCCCATCAATCTCTGTACAAGGAGAGTCCTGCTTCTTAAGGGCCCGACTCTGCAGCCTCCTGCATTGAGCAGAAGCTGCTCCAACAGCCGCATTCACTTGGGCTTGCTGTTGCCTTAAGATGCGGGAAAAATGGGGAACTGAGTATTTGCTTGTTTGAAATGTCCCTTACCTGTAAAGGAGATCATTATTCAGAGTGAGGTTTAAGGCAAAATGCCAGTCTGAAGGATTAGACAGAAACTGTCACGGCTTCGTCTCACAGGCAAAAGGTGGGCTCAAGCTATCCCCCAGATGCCACGTGCGTTTCTTCTCTCCTCCTCTTCCTGGGGCAGCCAGAGCTTCCTCTTTCTCCTGTGCAGTCTTTAGGAGATGATAGCAGGAACTCACTCTCTGCAACGCTGAGCAGGCTCCCGCTTGCATGGCCATGACATGACCCAGTCCCAGATGAAAACACATAAAAGCTCCTGACAGAGAGCAAACACCAAACCCACTCGGTTCCTTTGGATTTTTTTTAAGATTGTGGGTTTAGGTACAGAATGCCTGACAAATCCTTTCAAATTATCCTAGGAAACGTGCCCATCCCTTCACTTTGGGGAAGGGAGGGAGGAACCTGCCATCTTGATTTTACTATCAGGATTGAGTAGATGCTTTGTAGGTCGTGCTGGAAAAAGGCATTCTTCAACCCAGGTGACAAAAAAAGCCTTATTTAGACAACGTGGCTTATACGGAGTCTTGCTTTAGCTGCAGAATTAAACAAACACATTGTTTTTTATTTGCGTTGAGGACTTCCCATTTGTACAGTTTTTGCCAGGAGACTGAAGAGGACTGTGATGTGTAATTTACTGCTCAGTAATTTTAAAGATGAATGTTTGGATTCTCATTGATATTTGATTTTTATTGCTCATTTTGTTACCAGGGAGGTTTCCACATGTAACTTTATATAAACTCGGTCTGGTTTCTTGTTCTGTCTTCAGGATAGAGCATGTCTTGATTCACTAAGAATTTGGAAACAAATGTTCTGTGATTTTTTGGTTTGCTTTGCCTTTTTTCCTCTCTACAGATCATGCTTATACTTTCTGTTAATTCCTTGCTGGAGGTAATTTAGGTATTGTCAGGATTTCTGTCGGTGGTTTTGGGACTCCTCATCCTTGCAGACCTGGAGAGCCAGGCTCCCCGTGGCGGCCACACTTCTGCATGTCCTAAAACCTAGCTGAAGCCTGCGGGCTCGTGTCTGCATCACGGGCCCACTGTGGCCAGCAAGAAATTGTTGAGACCCTGAGTAGCCTGACCCCACCAGCGTTCTTTCTGTCAGCTCAGCCTTATCATCATATGGATGCTGTGAAATCCACCCCAACCAAAGCAGTTTTTAGGAAGCTCTAAGAGGTGGAAGTCCAGAAAAAGTCCTGAGATAACTAAAGTGGGGCTTGGATCAAGTTTAGAAGGTTAAATCCAAAACAGTAATCCTGACAGCTCATGCTCAGCAAGCAGCTGGCCTACCTGGGAGAGTCAGGACCCAGACCCCCCATCGATAAGGGCTGAGCACGGTCCCTGCCCACACCAGCAACTGCCCCAAGCCTTGGCAGCTCATCAAGATTAAGCTGATTCAAGGCCCACTAATGAGACCCCCTTAGAGGGTTGCTCCCCTAGATACCGAAGAGCTTGCCTAGTAAGTGTTGTCAGAAGGGGACTTCTCACAAAATACAGCAGCAATGCTCTTGGAAGGTGGACAGAGGGAGGCGATACCCCTTTGCATGACAGTCGAGTGGCTGTAATGCTCTGCCAAGGAGCAAGCAAATCCACTTCATTTCCTCCTCCTTGCTGAGGCCTTACAGCTCACCAGGTTCCCCTGATTGTATTTCACCTGGGCACCTAATCAAACAAACCGTTCATGAAATAAGAGCTGACTGAGCAATATTTCAAACCCTGCAAGTCTACGTACAATAGAAGTTGTTTTAAAATTATTTGCCAAATCAGCTCAAGCGAGCCAGAAGCACTAACTCCTAGCCAAAGCCCTCGATGCAAGTTTGAAGTTGAAATAAAACTTTTAGGGCTCTTGAAAGAACAGGAGATGAGGGAAATGGCATTCACATTTATTACAGAAATGTAATTCATAATCCCAATGGTGGGAATGCTAATGCCTTTTGATTGATTACAGCGATTTCTTTGTGAAAGCAAAAAGATCTCTGGACCTGAGGACGCTACAAAGACCAATTGAAACGTGCTGTAATCACGGCTATGACTCGGGAAAGCAGTCAGGTATATGCTCTGCTTTAGGTACCTGCTTAAGTACTTTTCTGCATAGGGTTGCACTTGAGTCAACGGGGTTTTTTCTGAAACAACCTTTGTCTCACCTTGTCTTAATGAACACATTTTGTTTCTGCATCGATTGATTTTTTAAGAAAAATAGTTTTCCGGAAATGCTGAAAACATTTTCAAAGAGTTATAGCTCATGTTTCTTACCTGCCATTTATAAAACATGCAAGAACTCTCTAGCGCTAGCTTCAATATGTCTATCATCCCACACGAAAAGCATCTGTCTTCCAACACAATACCTCTGAACACCTCTCGACACTGGATATTTTCAACCAATAGTGACCTCTAGTTACCTTTTTTCCCACCTTCCCGCATATTGGCTTCTATTGCGGAAACGTTGTGGCAGGCACAAATACCTGTCTCGTTCTGTGGTATTCCACCACGGCGTATGAACCACCTCCTATTTGTTGCTCCGTTGTCAAACACACAAATGCACCAAGGGCCAAAAAGACATCCAAAAAAGTCTATCTTACAACGCAATCACATTGCATCCTTCACTGATCCTTCTCATGAGGTCCTGGTGCAGCACACACGGTCCTTTAGGGCACCATCCAGCAAAACACTTCAGCATTCCCCTAACTTTAAGCATAAGATTAGTCCCATCGATGTCTATGACAAGTAATATGCTTACTCTCAGCGCCTCTGCAGTGGACAGGGGAGAGGAGAGATCAGATTTTACCAGATCTATGTATAATGGAATAATGGGTAAAATAGCATCTTATGTGCACATGTTGTACAGTTTTCTACCATTGATAACCTCTTGAATTCCTAGAAACAAGTAGCTTGGCAATGAGCGTATTCCTCTCTGAGAACTAGATGCTCACTAGGCCTGAGGTTTTAAACCTACAGCCTCCTTCAGTCAGTATTGTACAATAAATACAGTGATTTTTAATTTATTGGGAAAATGCCTAAGTGGATTTTCCTTAAAGTTTCACAAATGAGAATTATTTGTCATTGGTCTTTTGGAGGGAAGGACTTCTAAGCACCTGCAAATAAAGTCTTCAAAAGAAAGTGCCATGCAGAAACATGAGCAGAGTGGTTCGGTGTCATTTCCCTGCAATAAAGCAAAGGGAACATTCAGATAACTAAAAGGCTTGCATTAACGTACCGAGATTCCTGTGAATTTCTCCTATGAATAAGCACGTTTTCAGATTAAAAACTGGTAATTTATCTCTAGTGGCTGCTCCACTCTTGTTGCTTCAGCTACACCCCCACCCTGAGAATCACAACACGGCGTGATCGCCTACATCTGACAGCCCCTCTCCCCCACCCCAAACCAAACAAAACCCAAACCTAAACCAGAAAAGATGAGGGGCGGGTGGGGAGAGAGAAAGGAATATAATTGCTAAAACATGGGCTGTACTCAGAAATTGCTTTTTTTTCCCAAGTAATATACATTGGAATCTCAAGTAAATGGAGTGTATAATTCTTTGTGAAATGGACACAGAGTTAACACAGAAACAAATACTCAGAAACACAACACAGCACATGCACACACATGCATATGTCTGTGTCTGTGTTTTACTCACACACACAGAGAAACTGTGATCCCTTTTATCCAGTTAATTGTATGTCTTTCCTCAACATCTTACTTTCTGTACTTTCAAAGCCTTATTTTTTTAATTAAAAACACTTAATTTTTTTATTTTTTTTTTAACGACAAAGCCACAGCAGACTTGTGGTAGGCTGCTGGAGAGCAATTACCCAATTCCACAGCACCAGTCCCTTTTCTTTTTGGATGGTAGTCACAGACTCCAGATGCCAATGTACTGAGGCTAATTTTTTCCATCAGCAACATCTAGCTATTTGGCAGGCTGCTCTAGCATTTTTGCTGGCTGCCTCAGAGCGGTTAAATGGCAGCACTCTCCATATATTGCCTGGGAAACTGATGTACCTGGGTGGTATTTTAATCAATGTTTTGCCTTACCCATACACTTTATGCAATGCTTCCTACCAATAAACATGCCTGTGAATTATCTTCTCATTAGGTTCCCACAAAGATATCTTTTTATTTGTAGTCGC
This sequence comes from Steatornis caripensis, assembly GCA_013398225.1. NCBI lineage: Eukaryota > Metazoa > Chordata > Aves > Caprimulgiformes > Steatornithidae > Steatornis > Steatornis caripensis. The sequence goes on from VZSC01014161.1 coordinate 182,465, forward strand.
GAGTCCTGTGCTTAAATGTTCGCTCGCGTTTCACAGGCACAAATTCACACAGACTCACACAAATCCAGGGTGCAAGGATTCCTGCACTCCTGGGTTGAAGGGCAGTGGACTCATGCAATTAATTGTCCTCAATTCACCAGCTAAACTGAGAGAGGGGAGGGAAAATTATTTCAGAATTATTTCAGACTGATCCCAATTTCAAATTGCATTTCTTTGTTTCATCAGCAGAATGCTTCCCTTCTCAGTGTTATTTCCAGTTGACTAAAACAGCCTAGATGGTTCAAAACTTTAGAACAAACTAATTTCCAGGTGAAAAACTATTAAAAAAATGTATTTTTTTAAAATTCAATTAGCAAAAGTTTTAAAAAAATAATGTTCATTTTGGTTTGTTTTTCCCTTCTTTTTTCTGACCAGAAGGGTTAATAGAATTCTATATGAATTTGCAAGTAGATTTATTTGCCTTGAAGCTTCATTTTTTTTATCCAAAACATGTCGTTAACTTCATATTATAAGATAAAACTTATCTAAAAAGAAAAGATTGGTGCTAACTTCATATATATATGCAAGTACATATATGCACACACACATATGTATATGTGTGCTATTAGGTGCCCAACACCCATAATTTACTTGAAAATATATAATGCCTAAGCTGACCGACATAAAATTGGACTTTAGTAAAGGCAAATAGAGGTCACAGCTCAGCAGGGACAAAGGCAAGGCTGCAAGGAGAATCAAGGCTCTTGGTGCCGGTGTGGCACTAGAGGAATGGGACAGATCTGCACCTAGGGACGCTTGGGTTAAGTACCGAGAAAAAAGGTCTTGCAACCTAGCTAGTTCAGCTCTGTCACAGTGTGTCTGTGGAGGGTGGAGATTCTCAGGATCAGCCGCGAGAAGTGCCTGTTGGAAAGGTTTGTGTATCGCTGAAGTTGCAGGACAACAGGGAAGAGCACCTGGGTGGGCCATGAGCCCACACTCCACCCTCAGCTCTGTGAGCCCTGGACTCCAGGCTTCCTCTCCTGGCCATCCTCACCTCTTTCTTTCACTGGAATTTGCCTCCCTTGCAATTGAGAGATGACAGGCAGTTGCTTACATCCCCTACAATCAAAACATCAGGTGCTTTCCAGGGAACGACGAACAGTAGTCTCTCCTCGTAGGAAGCCAATGATGTGTTCAGCTGGAGCACTGGACATCTTTCCCACGAACTGAGTCACAATGATTAAGCCTTCTGCTGCTTTCTATATTGAATCTTTGCATTTTAATTAGGGATTCAGGAGACGAGCTGTTGTCTTTGGAAGGGGAAGGATGTAATTTTCATTTTTTCCCTCCAGCGCTCCCTCCTTTTGGGAAAGTCCCCTCATGGAGCTGAAGCACGGATAATTTGCTTTTTCGTCAGGAAAAGCATTGTCTGGGGAGCTCGTACTCCAGAGGACAAAGCATCCCTTGGCTGCAGAACTTGTGCTTTGGGGCAGGTGGATAGACATGGGGCAGTGGGCAGCTCTCCTCACTGCCTGTGATGGGAAGTACTGCCTGTGTGCTGCTTCAAGCAAACGGGAGGTCTGCTACCTACCCCTGCAGAAGCAGGTATCTCTGTGCATCTGTGCCACACGGGTGCAGAAAGTGTCAGGGAAAAGTGCCCATGACTCAGTATTTAACACACACTCAGACCCCTCCGACATCCCTCCAGAGCGATGGTACTGATGGGTCAGCTTTACGCTCTATGATGGGCTTTTTCCACATGAGATACAGGTTCTTCATGAGGGACTTTTCCTCTTGTGCTTTTTTTCTGCAGTCCCAGCTGGTTTCAGTGCTGTCAGAGCCTTCACAAGAGCTGTGTCTGCCTCTCCTGGAGCTCATGACAAGCCACATGAATGACCACGAAAACATTTGGTCTCATTCCTGTGCCTGGAGCCTGTCTCCTCCCCACCCCAAACCACAGCCTTATCCAGAGCTGGGGAATGGAGGTGAAGCACTAAAACACATTTTGCTCTGTGCCAGAGAAAAAAATGTAGCAAGCCATTATTTTTTGGTGGGAAGTAGCAAACAATCTTTTTTTTTTGTAGGACTGAGTGCATCAGGATGACAAGAAATAGCTCTTGAACTTTCTCTGAAGCGAGATTTCGTATTCATCCCTAACAGGGTAGCATACAATGTCCGTCTCCTCACCAACGTACCATAGTAGGAAATAAGCTCATGACTGGAACAATAACCTTTATTTTAAATTAATGGAGGGCAGGTCCTCTTTAGGATGAATTGAAAAGTCTCCCTCTTGTCGTCACCATTGGTTTAATTTAATGTGCTGGACTGTGCATGAGTTTTGCCAAACCACCTGCAGGTTAGTGCCTCCTTGCTGTAGCTGGAGCCCCTGGGGAAGAGCTGGCAGTGTCAGGGCCTGGAAAACCAGGACAGCTGCTTCCTTTGTTTATCAGTTTCACACGGTGCCTGCCATAAGCTTTAGGCATCTACATGCTCCTGCAAGTCAGGCTCCACGGCCAAATACGATTTATCCTTATGAGGTGAAAAATGCATAATTTTCTTCCTTTACAGCAGAATTTAAGAAACCTCATCCCTATGTCAAATGTGATATTGCAAAATTCTGTGTCATTTATGAGCAATTATATATCATTTGCATCCTGACCTCCAGGGCTACTTAGTAATCTCAATTTCCATTTAACTCAGCTGGGTCACCTCATTCTACAAGGCCATTGGCTCAGTTCTATTGTCTTACAAAAGATAAATTTACTGATGGAGACCCAAGGGTTAAATTGCGTAGGGTACAAACCTATGGAGGCCTGAAGAAGTGTCAGCTGTTGCTTGACACTGGCATTCTTGGGTCATTCAGAACTGTAGGCAAGGTGCCACCTACAGGCCACCTGATCAGGATGAGGAAGTTGACGAGGCCTTCTACAGACAGCTGAAAGTTGCCTCACAGTCACAGGCCCTGGTTCTCACAGGGGACTTCAACCACCCTGATATCTGGTGGAAAGACAACACAGCTAGGCACGCACAGTCCAGGAGGTTCCCGCAGATCATTGGTGATAACTTTTTAACACAAGTAGTGGAGGAACCAACAAGGAGAGGAGTCCTGCTGCACCTGATACCAACAAAGAAGGACTGATTGGGGATGTGAAGGCTGGGGACAGCCTTGGCTGCAGTGACCATGAGATGGTGGAGTTCCAGATTCTGCGTGGATGAAGCAGGGCTACAAGTATGAATACAATTCTGGACTTCAGGAAAGCTAACTTTGCCCTCTTCAAAGACCTACTTGGAGGAATCCCATGGGTTAGGACTCTAGAAGGCAGGGGGCCCCAAGAGAGATGGTTAGTATTCAAGAACCACCTCCTCCAAGCTCAAGATCAGTGCATCCCTATGAGGAAAAAGTCAAGCAAAGGAGGCAGCAGACCTGCATGGGTGACACAGGAACTTGTAAAAAACCTCAAAGGGAAGAAGGACATTTACAGGATGTGGAAAAAAGGACTAGCTACTTGGGAGGAATATAGGACCATTGTCAGAGCATGCAGGGATGCAACGAGGAAGGCTAAGGCCCACTTGGAATTGAAGCTGGTGAGGGAGGTCAGGGACAACAGGAAGAGCTTCTACAGGTACATTGGTAGCAAAAGAAAGACTAGGGAAAATGTGGTCCCGCTGCTGAACGAGGCAGGTGCCCTGGTGACAGAGGATGCAAAGAAGGTGTAATTACTGAATGCCTCTTTGCTTCAGTCTTCAATGCTAAGGCTGGCCCTCAGGATTCCCAGTCTCTGGAGATAAGAGAGAAAGCCTGGGGAAATGAAGACTAGCCCATGGTCAAGGAGGATTGGGTTAGAGACTACTTAGGCAAACCAGACACCCACAAGTCCACGGGCCCTGACGAGATGCACCCACGAGTGCTGAGGGAGCTGACAGATGTTATTGCCAGGCCACTCTCCATC
>VZSC01014161.1:187104-207660 GCA_013398225.1 Steatornis caripensis
AGAGAGTCCAGCGGAGGGCAACAAAGTTGATTAGGGGAGTGAAGCATCTCTCCTATGAGGAAAGGCTGAGACCTGGGTCTGTTTAGCCTGGAGAAGACTGAGAGGGGATCTCATCGATGCTTATCAATATCTAGAGGGTGGGTGTCAAGAGGATGGGGCCAGACTCTTTTCAGTGGTGCCCAGTGACAGGACAAGGGGCAATGGGCACAAACTGGAACACAGGCAGTTCCACCTGAACATGAGGAAGAACTTCTTTACTGTAAGAGTAACAGAGCACTGGAACAGGCTGCCCAGGGAGGCTGTGGAGTCTCCTTCCCTGGATGCCAACCCTGCCTGGATGCATTCCTGTGCACCCTGCTCTAGGCACACCTGCTTTAGCAGGGGAGTTGGACTAGATGATCTCCAGAAGTCCCTTCCAACACCTACCATCCTGTGATTCTGTGCACATGCATGCTCTGTCAATAATGCTATTTGTCCCACGAAGCGTTTCTCCTTCGCCAGTGACAAGTCAGATCCTGGGACCTAAATCCCAACTCTATTTTATCACCAGGCATTGCCACACAGAAGATAAAACCCGCTACTCTTCCTGTTTTGCTGTCAGCCCCTTCTCCCCAGCAGCTTGTCACATGCCATTCACAGATTACACAGCTTTCATCTGCCCAGCGGTGCGTGCCCATCTGCTGTGATTTTGCATGCTAACGGCTGTAAGTCACAGGGAGACTCAACACAATTCACCCTGCTGATGCAGCTGACGACTGCCCTGTTGCTACGCCTGCTGGTGGGCCACCAGCAATAAGAAGATCCAAGCGCTTATGGTGAGCAGCAACACTGACGTTGCGATGCTGTCACGTAATTTTCAAACTTAAGGCTGCAGCTTCTTGTGTCTTTAGCCAGTAACAATTTGACAACTGCCTTCATACTGGCTGGGCTCCAACACCTCAGGGCTTTACCTTCCCAAGAGCAGCAGCAGTGGAAAGGAAACATGAAGAAATCAGAGAGAGCAGCGTGACAGGCAGAGGGCTGTGCTCGAGGGTGGCAGTGCCTCATCCTTCATTTTTACTGCATTATCTGTCACAGATGTCCATAGGCTATGGCTTCCTGGACTCCTGTAAGATCAGGCTCCAAAAAGAAGAGACCAGATGAAGGTCTTTAAGCAAGGTAGAGAAATCAATTACCATGATAGACGGATTGTAGCAGTTGGACGCAAAGAAACGAAAAACAGCCAGTGAGCTCCCCTACAGCACGTAGCAATAGTCCACGTGAAGCAGCTGTAGTTCCTCTTTGGGAGGTGTCTCTAGCCATGTGAAGCATCCATGGCCAGCAGAGCTGACATCTGGCTGAGCACAGCGACGGGAATGGGTCTCACCCTGCCCTCTGCCACCCCTGTAGCAAGGGCAAGCTCAAGAGCATCTCTTGGTCAACTCGCAAGCTTCTGAAAATATTGCCTTGAAGAGATAGGACTGGTTTTCAACTGCTTGCATGGCTTCATGCTTAGAACGTAGTCATCCATCAGCAAGGAAAAGTGCTGGTGAAGAAAAGATTTTTTTTTTTTTCCCCTTCGATATATCTGCTGATTTTCTAAAGATTTTTTCATTATTTTTATTAATGAAAGCTGGCAAAATTAAAAAATAATAGCACTGAGTATATCACACCTTAGGTATTCAATGTGAGAGGCTCTAACAGTATCAGGTCTTCAGACAGCACCAAGCATTAACCTTCTGAAAATTAATCCTTTCTGAAATTTTTTGGTATAGGTAATCAAGAAACGTGACCTCTAAAACTACAGTTAATTTTTTAAAACATTTCTGCAACCTGGGAATCATTTAACTAAAATTTTGACATAGCAATAATTAATCAATCAAATCCTACTGGATATTTGTACATATAGTGATTGATGAGATCATTACTTTATTACCTCTGATTATGCTAATGTTAATATTCAATTGCTTGCATAAACCAGATTTAATTGTTACTTTTAGGTTGACAATATCTTGGTTTTTCATATTAAAAAGCTCTGCTTACCTCCTGTACTTTCTGTCCAGCAGAAGATTTGAAACAGCATTTTGTCAGTATCAAGGAAAATACTGTATCTGAGGTGGTTTCTCAGTGCTCGATGAGAAAACCAGGCCTTGCCAGATAAGACTAGTGGCCATGTGTTAGATGATGGAGTTTCAATGTGCTTGTTTAATTTGGGATCATACACAAACTTAACAGTAAACAGTATCAGCAAATACTGAGTAATTGATACAGAGCATTTTTTTTTTTTTTACTAGGAATAACGAGCATGAAAGTAAAGATGAATACCTTGCTTCAATTTCATGGACAATGTGAATTAGAAACAGGCTGCATACATGTGTGTTAACTTAGAGAATAAAATGTTTTCATTGTCTAAAAACTAGATTTATTTTCAGTAACATTCAAGCTCTATTTTTCTTCCTCCTACTGATTTTCCCCAAATTTTCACAAGTACCGACTAGCCATTTTAAATATGGTCAATTAATTTTGATACTTAGTTGCCTCTGAGACAGCAAACGACAACTTTCCTACTGTTAATTGATAGCTACAGAAAAGATGCAATGGATCACCTCAGACAGACCAGATAAATCTTTCCGTGTTTAACATTTGTTTTGAAAACACAACTTTGCAAGTGGCTGATGCAAGGAAAATTGGCTACAGTCTCTTTTCTGCCATACAGGCTAGAAATGTCTGTATTTAACACCTAACAGACTAGTTTCAGTGTTTGGTGGCTTCATCGCGCGAGTTTCTCCTATGTACACGTCCCAGCCCATATCGGAAGGTGCCTAAAGGACACCACAACGACAGTGACAGTTTATGGTATTTTTAGAGGTAAGAGAGAAGTAGGTGAAAGCCCCACTTCTATTCCTGCTGTCACATCTGACAGCTGAGTGACTTCAAGACACTTCTCCTTGTCTCCCTGCCCTTGCCTCTCCTCCAGGATAAAGCAAGGAGCACCACCACGCTCCTTGCTCGAGGACTGCCTAGCGCCAGCCCAAGGAGCCTCACTGGGGCCCTCTGTGCTCGGCACTAAAGCAATTACACCAGCAGATTGCAAGAGAGTTTGAAAAAAAGAGATGCAAAAATCCACCGAGACGAGCCAAATCAGCCCAAGCCCCCGGAGTAACAAACGCATTCTTACAATAAGAAAGAGAAGATTGCAGCATAAGTACCCCAACAGATGTAAAACATGCATGGGAAAGAACACCACAGCTCAGTAAAGCCAGGGGAGAAAAGCACATTGAGAAGAGTGCGGGAGTAGTGGGGAAGGGGCTGCCCTAAAAGATAAACAAGCAGGAGGATGGGAAGCAAACCCTGGAAAAAAAGAAAAAAGACAAAGAACAGATGGTGGTGAATAAACAAAGCCAGAAATCTAGCAAGGATTATAAAACATTTTTATATAAACATGAGTAGAGGAAAGAGCCCATAGTACTGGTAAAATATTATTTATTAACTCACAGTCTGTGCATTTTATGGTGCCCACCTGATTGGCAGGTGTATGAGCCCAGTTTCAGTGGAGAAAACTCACTCTTCGGGTGTGCTGCTGCACATGGAGGGAGGCGTTTTGCAGTTGGTTTAACGTGGATTTTTGCCTATGTCCACAGGCTGTGATTTTGCTCAGAATCCCTTCAAATGCTGCAGGGAAAGAAATTGTCAAAGACCACTCAATTTGCAGCTAGGACCAGGGGACTCTGTGGCAAGCCTCTGTAAAAAAGGGCGTTTGCCCAGTTCTTCAGGGAGGATGACTGTGAACGTCACATACGGGACATTCAAGTTAGAGGACTGAATTGCTGGGAGAAAACAAATGTTTGGGGAAAGCTTGAGCACTCGGAAATTAGAAAAAATTCCTGTTCTGGATAAAACCAGAGGAAACCGTCCACCCTTGATATGCTACATATCTCTAAAACAGAGAAGATGTACTAATAACTACCTCACCCAATAGCTATTATTTATGAAACTGCAAAAATGTGTTCTTTTTACTGAAGCAACAAATGCGAGACACACAGAAGGATGATACATCCTGGTGCCTCCATGCAGGGGCATTGAGACAGACACCCACCCTGCAGAACAAGCTCTGTGTCAGGCCACGGGCAGAGAGGGTGAAGCTAAACCAGTTTGTTTGGTCTGGCTGACCCTGTGGTCAGTTTGAAGGCTGGGGTCAATGAGAAGTTATAAGTGGTGAGTTAGATCGGGAGAGCTAGCCCAAGAATTATGTTTACTAACCACACTGGATCCTATAAACGCTATTTATTACTTCTCACTAACTAATTAAACTTACCACCAATGGCACAGCCAACCCCTGCAGTGCCTTTTGTTGTTGCCTGGGCCTGCTGTTCCCCTTGAAATGGTAGAGCAGCTNTTTACTGACCACACTGGATCCTATAAACGCTATTTATTACTTCTCACTAACTAATTAAACTTACCACCAATGGCACGGCCAACCCCTGCAGTGCCTTTTGTTGTTGCCTGGGCCTGCTGTTCCCCTTGAAATGGTAGAGCAGCTGTCAAAAAGCAGCGAGTCTGCTGCTGTTGGCAATTGTGCTTGGTTGTCTTTTACGTGCTGTGGTTATCTTGTGCTATGTGTGTGTTATGTTGTTAGGGGCGTCTTTCTGTGGTATCTCTCTTGCTAGCAATCGTTGCAGAAGCCCGTTGCGAATGTGTTGTGCCCTGAGACAACAACTCACAGTGGTTTGTTGTTGTTGTTGGGTTTAATCTTTAGCAGTTCATACTGTTGCCTTGCTCCAGTTTCTCTGCCCTCAGTTGCCAAAGCTACAGGAACTCTAGCGCTCAGTTTTTTGTTTAAAAAATACACGAGAAGCAAGGTTCTGTTACTGCTGTCCTGACATTTCTGTATCAATTAGATGTGTATAGACAGATAGCAGTTTTCTTCAGGAGCCATTATATCATTTACTAACATGTTCCTTTGTGCAGCGGATTGAGCACAACAGAGGTTAACAGTTACCTATCCAAAACTACACTTTGTGGCAAACAAGCTAAAACCATGCCTCTTCCCTGAAAAGTGACATGTAAAGCATTGTACGACCACAATAAAACTCCAGAGGCTAAATATGAAGTGGATAGTATTTAATGATAAAAGATAAGTTGTCAAGTGATGTCTGACAATTCAATGCACCCTATTTCTGTTCAAGCTATAGTCCCCTCTAGCAGGGGGGCTGTGCTAGGGGGACTATGGCAGGGGACTGACAATATCTGTTTAAAATGAGTACGTTTACTGCAAAACCTATGCTAACTAACTGCGAGGAACTTTATTCACCTCTGACCTCTCTGAGGGCGCAGGGATTTTTCTTGGCCACTGACATTAACTCTTTCATTTGCCTGGGTACACGCTCTTGGCATATGTGATCAGCTTTATTGGTTTCATCTTTTTTTAAGGAAAGAATGAAACGTCTTTCCTTGACTTGATACTTCCAATTGACCCAGACTTACGATTTTGAATACAGTTTCCTCCATGCCCAAGGAATCACCCATCAGGCATCCTGAGGAAGTCCTGCATGGGGCAGGTTGGAGGAGCAGCCCCGGTTACCCTCGCTAACAGCCTCGGTGACTTTCTAAGGCATCTCAAGCCCGTGCCGTGACCGGCCACCGCAGTCTGCACTTCTTCAGAGATGGGACATTTTCACAAGGTTTCTTACATCAAGCTGATGTGTACAATTCCTAGTTTTTTTCCTCAAACACTGTAGAAAATCCTTCTGCAAATAGCAAATGTCTTCCAGGCTTGCATTCATTTTGCAAATGCTGCACACAGCTGTGTGTTTGTCATCTGGAGGTGAAGGGAAGGCGCTGCAAAGGCCCCTTTTGGCAATGTCAGGATGTCATTTGTGCCAGTTAACACGGGCTTCCCACAAATAAAGACACTAAACCTTTAGCACCATAGCCACAGCTGCCTTCTTTCTTTAAAGTTTTTGACTGTAAAACACTTTAAACTGTTTGTTAGTGTCTGCAGTGCATAAACTGCTGATCTAATGCTTTAGTTTTTAAATCAAGTTGACACTCGTATCAGAGTAATTCATTTGCGGTTGCACAAAAATATTCCCAAACATATGCATCACCCCCCAAAAAAAAAATCATTCTGAATGCCACAGAGAGAAAGGAAGGCCTTTTCCCATACAGCACGTAATTAAATGGTGAAATGCATTGCCATTACCTTATGGAAACCAGAAGTTTAAAGGGATTAAAAAAGAGATTAGGGCAGTTAACAGAAAACAGGTTAGTGCAGTGGCTCTCAAACACAATTTTGCCCATACAGCTTGCAGCTTACCATGTGTCATGGCAGATGCTAGACCTCCGACTGACCATACCGTGCTGGTGACGGTACTCTTCTCCCAGGCATCTGCTGTTGGCCACGGCTAGGGCAGGAGGACGCGAGATGGTTCCAATGAACTTTGGCCCTTTCCTTGGGAGTTGTGCATACAACAAGCCTTCCTGCAGCTGCCTCTGGAGCAAAGTTATGACAGTCTAGGAAGAGACCACCAAGGCTTTTAAGCTGCATCCTTGGGAGCAGATGCCTTTGCTCTCTCTCTTCTGGTGGTATGCGTTCCAGCTCCAGTACCATCACAGAGTAAGATCAGGCTATATGTGCACACGGGTGCAAAGAAAAAGGAGAGTCTTTGCAAAGCCAGATACTACCACGGTCCCTCCACTCTGGGACTACTGGTGAATGTTTATGCTCAGAGCACTGACTGTTCATTAGCAGAAGCTGTCATTTTTTCATCTGAGATCACTTAGCTGAAGTGTTTTGCCAGTAAATTTCTGGCACCCTTCTTCGTGAGTAATGCCAGACACAGCAAACTGCTCACTACTTGCTGCATCTACACTTTTAAATAATTGACAGTTCCATTTTGTTCATTTTTACAGAGACATTGATGTGCCTGGTAGTTCCTTAAGAGATGCCTCTGTGCTCAAACTGCAGCCACATCTGAAGAAACACCAGACAGGAGATGCAATATTTCTTTTTGCTCTTCCTCCTTAATCTAAATACCTTCATCCTGAAATGCCAAATATTGGACTCTACCATATCCTTTATCTCTCTGTGTATAATAAGAAGGAAACATATTGTCAAAGATGACATTTTTATTGTCAAATAACCTGTTGCTTTTTAAAATACGGTTTTCAGTTCCTCTCTGTTTTCCCAAAATCTTCACAGTCTACCAAACTAACTTTGACTTCTCTAATGCTGTCCCATCACTAAACAACAAAAAAAAATATCTGAGCACACATTATTTAAATATTACTAAAATCCACCAGGGTTCTAACATTCTACAATCTCTAACATGCTTGTTTTTCAAGGAAAACCTGGTTAAGAAGAGCTGGAGGGAGGGAGCAACTGGAAGGGGACGAGCAGCGGTTGATGGGAAGTTTGGAGACAAGTTTTGTGAAGGGCAATTCTGAAAGCAGGAAAGATGGAGGTTTTCCTGTTTCCTCAAGAGAGCCTCTCTCTATGCTTGCCTAATCTTTTCCAGACCCTTGTGACTGAGCGATCACACAATGCAGTTGGGTGTGCCGGTCTGCAGTGTCACAGCTGTGCTGGCAGCTCGCAGATTGAAATTCAACCTTTTCATGTAGCTGTGACTTGACTGATCAACATGGTAGAAGACTAGGGTCTAAACCATAACCCAGCATCCAAAGCTAAGAGTGAGCTCAAGGACTTGAACGCAGGTCCGATGGGCTCACCACACGGAGAAGGGAAGCAGGCACACGTTGTAATCCTAACCATACTGTTCAATGGTCACATATCTAGATATCCTAGTAGACTCCAGAGCAACAAACAAAAACAGAACGAAAATGTAGAAATCTTGCAGATCAGTAGATGTGCTCTGTGCTTTTGAATACTAGACCACTTGGATTAAACTGCCTAACTTCGTCACTTTGGTGGGGCAGAACTTTAACCTTAAACTCTTTAGTTTATTATCACATCTGAGCTCTTGCTCACATTTCTGATCACAAGGAGCAGATACCCTCAAGAGGGAATATCATTCTCTGGTGGGCTCTTTACGTAGTTTTGCATAACACATCAATGATTTCATTTGGCTTGTTTACAATGTTCTGTTGACTAGAGAAGCGTGACTTTTTTTGGAAGAAATGCTTTTCACCTGAAAAATGTTTATTTAAGTCAACTGAAATTCTTTGTGATTTGGCTGATATTTTTGGCCAAAAATAATTAAACCTTCAAACATTTCAGAAGTTTAAATGTTTTGATTTGTCATTAAATTGAACTGTTTTGCTTCCTGCTTTACTAAGGACTTTAAAAAAACAAAAACGCCTTTATTGAGTTCTCAATTAAATCCATTTTTGGTGCTGGTGATGATTTTACAATGACTCAATTCATTGAACCTTCTTCAGCCCTTCCTCCAGTTTTGGGAGTTGTCNTAAAAAAACAAAAACGCTTTTATTGAGTTCTCAATTAAATCCATTTTTGGTGCTGGTGATGATTTTACAATGACTCAATTCATTGAACCTTCTTCAGCCCTTCCTCCAGTTTTGGGAGTTGTCTACCAAACCCAAAAGCTTATTGTCTTAGCATCTCTGCCATTGAGGCAAGCAGGGATAACTATTTGTCCTGCCTACTGCAATTCAGAAATGCCTTCCTAGGGAGACTTGCTGCTGCAAAGCATTAACACTCCCTAATCCAGCTGCTCCACAAGAGAAGAGTTCACAGACAAAGGAGCAGTGCCCAAAACAATGTTCAGGGATCTTATGATCACTGCATGGACACCGTGCTCCAAAACTGCGTGCACAGTTTCCTAGGTTTTCTTAGAGTTGGGTCTGGTTTTACCTACATGAGACCGTGTGTCTAGAGCTTCTCTTAATTCATTAAATGTCTCACAAGGGAACTTCTTAATGCCCTCTTGGCCCTACTTCTCATGCCAGCAGAGGCAGCCTCTCACTTGTGAAATGCTGTCACACTATTGCCTCCTATCAGTGCTTCATTGTTTTAAGTTCAGCTGTTACCTTGGAGGTAAAGGCTGTAATCAGCAGTTTAGAGTGCCAGGCTCACTCTCACAAGGCCTTTCTCATCTGATCTAATCTGGATTTATTTGGTGCTCAGTGGTACAACTTCAGCAGAGGGAAACGAGTACCATTTAACAATGCTGTTATCAGTCTTGTGGCTCACCTCAAAACCCAACTCACATTCAACATATTCTTGGTAACGAAAGCCAGAAAAGGATGGAATTTGCATAGCGGTCACAATGCCAAGTATAAACATGAAAAAGTCCTTGCACCACATAATACCGCCTTGATTACAGATGGAAGGCTGAAGGCTCAGCTCATCTGTTTTAGCCTGAGTCACCAGCCACCACGACACTCAGCTCCTTCCTTGCATCACTGACTACTGTGACAAATATAGTCAACATTGCGCCACAATGGAGCGCCACACCAGAGCAGAGAGTATCTGACTGAGCCGTTTTTGCCATAACACGTCCCTTGAATACTTTTCATTTACTGGTCTCTGGGTTAATTGCAACTTACGTTTTCAGGTCATTCATAAAAGGTAGGAAACTACATTTGTCAAAGATCTGATTCTGGCCATTTCTTTAGCTAGGTCATACAGATTTTGTACTCTTCTTGTGTGTCACAGTTTAAAGCTGGACTGGCTATTAAACANTTGAAAGTAAAACATAACTGGGAAATCAAGTAAAATACCTGGAACTTCACATCAGTGCAGCAATCACTAGCAAGTAAATTCACAGCCTCATCAAAGCTCTATCAAATTAAATTAGTAAATTCTCTATTCTCTCACCTCAAGTCTATGTTTCAGCCTGTGTGAACTGGCATTATATATTTTACTGCCGTTTAATTCCCTCTTGAGTCACACCTCAGCCTTTCCAGTGTTTTGTTCAGCCAGGTCAAACAAGTCTACAGCGATGACTCCAGTTGTCTCCATTTAAATATTGACTTAATATTTACATTTGTATCAATTCCTCAGGGTGTGGGGGACCCCCATATTCAAAAACCAGCCCCTTCTCAGGTAGCTCTTTACTAATTCTTATGACCTAATTATTAAGACTTGTGGCTTAACCTGCTTGACTACTGTGTTAGTGGCAGACATTTCACCATCAGCCAGCATAAAAGCATCACTTGCTTGCCTCGTCTATCTGTCAGCTCCAGTATTTGCCTGACATGAACTTCAGCACTAAGACTTTCTGCTTTGCTTCATCCGCTGTGGCTGACCCAGCTGGATTAACAGCTTGAGTCATTCAACAGCAAAGCCAGCTGCAAACCCAAGAACCAACCCCCAGTTCCTTGTCTTCACAGAGCCCCAAGATGGCAAGACCCTTCTCCAACTGTCCTGTGCAGGAGCTCACTGAGGACAAACTCAGCATGCCGGCGGTGCTACAAGCACTCAGGATATTTGCAATGACAGCAGCCGCAGCAGGAGGGCTAAGCCTGTGCTTCTTCCATGGAACTCAGGAAAAAAAGCAGTAAACATTCAGTCTTCTCACAGGAAGTTTCTCTTCCTGCTGCTGTTGTTTTGTTCACCCAAGTTTGACTGTACTGGATCAAGGGTTCATCGAAACCAGCAAATCTAGTTTTTCCAGAATACGTTCCCAATCTCCAGCCAGTTGTGGCTGAAGGATTTCCTGAGCCAGAAGCAATGTCTTTCTACTAAGATCCCTGGGCGGGCTTCACTTCCACAAACTCTTGAAGGAACTTTTTAAACTTTGGATACAAACACAGGCATATATACGTGGCACATTTTTGTTGCTATAGATACATTAGTTTAGAGGACACTACGTATCATTGATAAGTAAAACAATTATTAGAGCAGCTCTTGATAGGGGCCAAATGGTTACACAAGCAAAACGAATCCAATTAAAAGCCCATTTTTCTCACAACCACAGTCTTCTGAATCACTCATTGTTCAGGCTGAAGTTTTCCATGCCTAAAGAGAGGGGGTTTTTTTCTTATCCCCTTAAAGTCAAAGCAAAATCCCTGCAACCATTTTTAGGTTATGGGAGAGTGATTCTAACCAAACTTTTTCCAGAACTACAGTAAAAACAGATGAAATCTGAAACTTTGCCATTACAGAGTAATCAATGAAAATTAGTGCTTTTGCATGCTTTGAAAGGAATTGGCTTTAATTTAGCAAAGTTGTGGCTTTTCAAAAACAGCGTGCTGTATACTCATGGCTAAGATGTTGTCTACAGGTGGATGCACTGCAGAGTTCGATGAGCGCATGTACTGATTTCAAAGAGATCCCTATGTTGCTGTAGAACCTGCCACTCACTGAAGTCACCATATAGAAGAATAGTTCTCTTTTATGGGTATGATTTTAAAAAAATAGCATGCAGGGCTCGCTTTCACAAGATCTGGACTAATCCAGCCCTTGAACTTCCTCCAACCTCCACCAGGTGTGAGAGGGGGGACTAGGGTGGGTGTGGGAATAGGGTGGCAGAAGTAGAAGGGAAGGAAACAATAAACCAACTGTCTTTTCCAAGAGCACTACTGAGTCCGAGAGAAACAGTTTCTAACTCTTTCCTTCTGGGAAGGGAATCCTCACAGCAGCTCAGCTTTGGCAGGGAGAAGGGAGAGCCCTCCCTCAGAAAACCCAGTGGTGCCCTGGTGGTCAGGGACTCCCCTGGGATACAAATGGTGGTGATTAGGACCGCTTAAGAAAGGTCTTACCTCGTAACTCTCATTTCTTGGATGAGTGCTTTAACTCCTCTGCAGCCAGGGAACAGGATGGGTGAACAGAGGCAACTGGAGATGCTGCTGTTCTCCATGCACTCTGTGGGACACTGACAGTGGCCAGGGCATCTTCTGAGTGTGACCAATTTCTTCAGGGAGTTAACAAAGTTAAACAGCTGATTGCTTAGCGGCATATCTCCAGAGGCACCTGTTGCCTCTGTAAGAAATTCACTGACCGAGTAAATAATTCAGACTAGGCAAGAACCTTGGTAGGGCCAAATACCTGGAAACCTAATAGGCCAGTGACTAAGTTAGGCTATTGAACTTCCCCCTCTGCTTTTTGGAGTGAATATTTCCGTAAATGGTGGCACATCTGATTACTTTTAAAGCTTGGTTGTGCTTGAAACAATAGAAGAAATTGTATAATCCAGCAAAGCAACAAACAAAAACCAGCCCCAGCTTCACCCAATGACGTTTTCTGAGAGTTCTCTTGAAATACCTCCTTGTACCTAGGCACCACTCATTTGCACATCTTTGTTTACTTTACATGAATAAATGGTTCCCACAATATCTGAAAGGTTTAACTTCTGGCATTAATCTTCAAAAAAAATTCTTATGAAGCAATTTCCACCATGTCAATTTATAGCTCTTTAAAGTAAGATTCCTCTTCTGGGAATAATTTCCTTCGACAACTAATTACAAGAGTAACCCTTTTTGGGGAGAATTTATACATGCAAGAATAAAGAAAGTAACACCATTCTCACTCATCTGAAAACGGCTATTGTGCTTTTTTCCCATTTTTAAAGTCTTTATAGCATTTAGACGATGCATGGCCTCGAATTTATACACCACCAGGAAATGCTGTTATCCATCAGGCAATACTGAAACTTAGAAATCTACAAGTTATTTATATGATTTACTCTTATTGTACATTCTTTTTTCTCCCCTCAAGAGCTCATCTGTTCTTCTAGTTTAATATATTTATCTGTTCTGTCCTTCATCAAAGCACACAATGCCAAGTTCTGAGCCCTTTGAGGAAACGAAGTGTACAAAAAGGTTGGCCAGGTAATACCACATAGAAGATTACGCAGGAACATGATGCTAGAATCACTTTTAATATTAAAAAACACTATAATGGATGACATGGGGCAGCGTTAGTTATGAATAAAGGAAAATTTCTTAAATTCTGTAAAATCTTACATTTTGACTGCTTTACAAGTTTCAACCCTTTTGCAAAGATGCAGCTATAACTGAATAAAACCTGTTAACATAAATCCAAAGACAAACAATGCATGACAATTCCTATTTCTTTCAAAATTTAGAATTACTTTCAATATGAATTTTAGCAGTATTCCAGATTGAAGCATAATAAGCATCTGGTACAAAATAAGCAACTTACATGTTCTTTTCCAAACATGCAAAAAATATTTTAATGTTGGGCTAATCAACCTCTAATTACCAGCGTAGGAAGAACTGGAACACTTTGAAGCATCTCAGCATAGGCAAGCAAGAACCAAGTCAGACTAAATCCTTTGGCAACATAATATAGCTGTTTCTGCTAGAAACCCTAAATTACCTTTTCTTTTGTGGGCTCCCAATCCCGCTAAGTTGAGTTCTTAATTTTTGTCACTTGCCATAGAAAGACTTTGATCATGTGCTAAATGGTTTTACAGTAAGTGGGTAGGACTGCAAGTAGCAAGATTCAGAATAAGGAATTTATCCTCAAGAGTCTTTCTCATTTTGATGGATTGCCTTTGATCCCACAAAGACCTGATTACAACTTTAAAGTCCATCCTAGCGGTGGGTGGATCACCTCAGGAACCGACCAGAGAACAAAGCACATTCCAAGACAGAAACTGTAGGACCTGGCTTAAAAATCTGAGCTGCAATTCAGGGACTTCACCAAAAAAAGAAACCTGACACTTGTGCCAAGCCGTCTGACGACCACAGAATTTGGGAGAGCGTTCAGCTCACTTCCTTTTTTATCTGTTTGTCCGGCCTCCAGCTTTCCCCTTCAAGATCACCAGGTTTGCTCTTCAGCAGCCACCGTCAAACAAAGAGATGTTCCTTGAATCGTTTTCTGTTTGCCTATACCTCGAGCAAATGACAGTAACTGTTTAACATTTGTGGGAATGTAACAGAAAAGAATCTGGCCCTCCATTCCTTAGGGCAGCTTAAATACTGCAGATGCTTTTACAGTGTTGAAATACTTCAAAACTGAGGAATCAGAAGATGAAAAAGTGAGAAAAGCATTCAAAATGTCTACAATAAAAGAAAGAGAAGGAAATAAAAGAAGTTAAAGATTTATTTTTCCTTTGGTGAAAGCCAGCAGGGAATTCTTGAAATTCTTCAAGCTACATTGAGCTACATCTTCTAGATCTAAATGTGAAACTGCACAGGATTTAAGCACATGCTTCCAAAGGCATTTCAACCAATGGCAATTTCTGCTCCCATAGGAAGGCTACCTCTTTTCTTCTCTCATTCCTCTACATCTTCTACAGTGTCTTCATTAAAGTTGTTTCCGACTCGTGAATTTGGTTTCTGAGTAGAGTTTTGTGAAAATCATAGAGAGATAGACTTATTGCGGAGGGAAGCATAAAATGATGTAATTTTCGTATTGTGAGCACTCTTCCATGTATCCAAGAGAACCGCCCTGCATGAGAATTCCCACCGAAGCCCAGGGGGAGAACTGGATTCAACTGAATTATTCCCAGATGGCTAAGTTACAGTTTTATACTTACAGATATTGAAAAGAGGGAAACCTTATGGATGATGCCAAAAACCAGAGAAGATGTTAGAAGAAAAAAAAGTGGTACTTCTCTCTCCTGCGTCCCAACGCAAAAACAGGCCCCTGGCTTCAAAGCTATTCGGGGAAGGGAACTGTTTGTATTGTGTTTGTACCGCAGCACTCAGACCGGGAGGAACAAAACAGTTAAATAAACCACCAACCAACGAGCCATTTAAAACAACAAAACCTGTTGGTAAAGTTCCCGGGGAGGAGATACTACTGTTGTATTTGGGGCGTGTTCCCTCCAAAATTTCCACATAAAGCCATCCAGATTTTAGGAACCAACACATAACATCCGGTGACCGATTCAGCCCTTGAGCCACAGATGGCACTTCCCAGATTTTGAGCAGCCAGGAACTTGTGATCCAGCTGGAAGTTTATTTGTGCAGAGGATTCAGACCCCATTCCCCGCAAGCAGGGTGGCACTTTCCCCAAGTGGACTCCTCTCCCCCAAAATAAACTACGAATCTCCCCTTTGGAATTACCTTGCTCTGAAGAGAGGTAGCAATAAGCTTAATGACCCTCCTAGGCTGCAAATAGATTTAATTCCATTGAAAAGACATGAAGCTCTTACTACCTGTCTACGGTTAAAAAAAATCTCTCTCCGAGGCTGATCATGAGATATTCCCCTTTAAGTAGTGTGTCAGAAGTTCTGCAAATCATTTTTAGAGGTTTCTAAATGCATTATTTATAAGCTCCTTTCCTCTCCCAGAATTCTTTATAGTTGGAACTGTAGCATTAATGGAGCTTGGCTTTACAGGCAGAGATAAAAATAGAAACCATAAAACTTTAAAACTTACTAAAATATTTTACGGAAAAGCTGCTGTAAAATATCAGACATATCTATAGAACACACTGTGGTGTGAAACACTCTAAAGGCCTTATTGTCACGTCTCGGAGATGACCTACATAACTCACTCACAGCATCTTCACTCAGAAATAGCACATCTTTCCAAACACACACTGCAAAACATTTTCAGACCACATTCCAAAAACGTTACAATCTTTATATATATCCCATATATATCTCTCTTACCTTCACATCTCTAAAATGGAGTGAGGTGATTCAGTAATGCAACATTTAATAGAAAAATATGCTTTTGGTCATCTGACTACAGCTCCCCAATTTGAGTTCAATTCCCAAAACAATTTTTGGCAGGAAGAGATATTGAGATGGCAAAACAGAGGCAGGGAAACAGAAGGGGAAAAAGAGGCAGATTCATGAAATTGGAAGCTTAAATAAAATGTTCCTGCTGTTGAATTTTCATGCGTTATTTATTAAATGTGATAATCTCTATTACATTTCAAAATACCTTGATGAAAATTCAAACAAAATATTTTTAAATATTTGAATCCCTAGGCAAATTTTTAACCAACTCTATTGATCCAAAATTCACATCAAGAAATGGCAGTTCTGGAGAGCCTAATGGATTAAACAGAGCGCTGTGACTTACGGTGCCTTTAAGAGTACTGAAGTCCATGTCCATACTCACTATCCCGGACGCCACCATCTCAGTACATTCTCCTTTGTATTTGCATTCATGTTTTGCGCAACTTTTTCAAACAGTAGTATTTTCTTTCTCTTTCGTTCGTACAATACAACTGTGTAATTCAAAAGTTTTCAATACATCTTTTTGGTTTCTACTACCAAAGCAAAATTAAGAACCTCCAACATTACTTAGGGACAACTAGCATTACCCAGTTCATTAGTAAGTGAAGGGAATGTTACTAATGTCAGAGAACAGATACGAGGATGAATACAGCTGAATCGACAGCTGGGGTATTTTGCATTCAAGAATCAAAGAAGAACTGGCTGCAAATCCTTCAGATCTAGTAATGTCAAGTTGCAATATTTCTTGTTATTATAAGAATATTGGAATAACAACTGAATTTTATTTATTTTATTTATTTCAAGATGCTGAAAAAGTAGGTTCGGGGGAGAGCCACAAAAATTACTCAAGGACTAGAGAAAATGACTCATGGTGTGACAGTAGAAAATGTCAATGTTTTTAGTAGGTAAAAAAAGAGATTAAAATAGATTTGATTACAGTAAACAATCATATGAGAAATTCAGGTCTTCCTCAGTCTAGAGCAGAACAAGGTATTAAAAGAACCAATAGCTGGAAGATTGAAGTTTGACAAATTCATATATGAAATTAATCCAAATTCCCTCTTGTAAGCTGACCAAGCTCTGCTCCGATCAGGCTTGTTTCTATCACTGGCTCTACTGGAAAATATTAAACAATCCAGAAAAATCTATTTGTGAAAAGCAGTCCACAAAAATCTATCTGTCTCTACCAATGACCTCACTCCAGCTCTGTTCTTCCGTTTTTAAAGGTCGCCCTTTGCTCCCTCTAGTAGTTCTCTGCTCACTGCACTATTCACCTAACTGACAATATACCCTGCAATAAATGTGTAATGTTGTAATTCTAGAATTAACTCTTGGCACTGTGTCAAATGCTCTCTGAAATTCAAATATATGAATTCTGTTGAATTTATCTATTGAGTTATCTGCTCAAAGATTGCAGGGTTTGGGCACGCGGCCTACCCTGAAACCCGTGCACAATACTATTGCACCTGTGTGTCATGAGTTTTCTCCAAAGCTGATTCTAATCTGATGGAGGTAACCATTTGAGGTTTGTTGGAATCGCTTTATTTTCCCCTCCTTTGCTAAGGGGACTCCAACATGATTTTCTAGTCGCATGCTCTCATCTCTTCCTTGATGAACTTATTTAAATGCCATGCCATGGGGCATGTTAACCGCACACACACATACTCTTTCACAATCTTAGGACAAGGACTATTCTTTCCGCTCTATTTGAGCACATTAAGATCTTTGAGGTGTGTTCTCACCTTATGCATGGTCTCTTCCTTCCCTGCTCTTACTAGCAATCAGCTCTGTCCTGTCATTCATTCCATGGTCAACGTCATCACTAGCTTTACTGGAAATTAAGGTTAAAAATGCTTTCACTTGAGCCTGGAGAGATGATTTTTAGCCTCTACCTCATTTTTCAGGGGTCCTACTTCTTTTCTTCCTTTTTATGAGCAAAGAACCTTTGGCAGTTTGTTGTAATTTTCTTAAGTCTATTTACTGACTTTTTGCAATCCTTACACTTAGCCCCCTTTAAAACATAAATACTCCTGACTGGACAGTTCATGCCCTGTTTTCTTTGCCCTGGATAATCTTTGTTATCCAGACAGTTCCAGCTAACGTTCACATCTTCGGCTTCGTACAATTCTAAACTTCCTCAGCATTCAGAGTGCTGAGTCCCAGTGTTTTCACTCCTATATTTATGAAAGGTTGCTCTTCGAAGTCAGTAATCCTATAATTTAGCTTACATGACACAGTAGGGAATATGACCAAAGCTATTTTGGGTAGTGTAGCTATGTCAGTGTGATCTTCTACTTGAGCTAATATACCTTGAATCTGTTAGCCAGAGCAAAGCATGTGGCAGTACAGCTTCGATATTCAATCCAGCCCGTTCAGAACTAATTCGTTCTCTTTGCTGGACAGATATTGTTGTGTAGATACAATTCTTAGTTACAGACTTACTTCTTCCTTTTATCTGAACAGTTTTTTTTTTAAATGTAAACAAAACTAACTTTAATTATAGATACAGGCTTGTTTTCTACAGACAAGTCTTCCACAGCACGTTAATTACTTATCTAAATAAAAATTAATAGAGATCACCTTTTGTCATTAACATGACGTGAATAAATGTGTTAGCCCTATATGATCCTAGCATGATTAATAATACATGTTCACCAGCCATGCATATATTATTACAGGGAAACACCCCAGCAGTACAGTGACAGAAAACCCTGCGTGTACGTATATAACGGTGTTTAAGCCAACCCTGGAGACTACAGCAGGCTCTGTAATGAAACAAAACCAAAAGGAGTTCTTTGGCTACCTTCTCCCAAAGTGACAGCAATCCAAAACAGCTTTATTTTTGCTGTCTCTTCCCATTTCTTTACAGCCTACCACATTAGTAATGTACAGTGCTACCACATCACCTTCTGCCTTTAGTTCTGCTCTCCCCAGACAGCACACGTTTTTCTGATAGTCGTGTTCTAGTTGTAATTATTATACTTGATTTCACATCCTACATGAGCAGTTGAAGTTTCACCACACTGCAAAGTATCTTCTTGAGAAACATAAGGGAAGCTTGGTTGTGTCTGTCTGAGCTCATTCAATACCATACTTGACCTTTCATCAGCCAGTGCATCATCGACCTGATCACTACGCTTGGAGGTAATACATCTTTCTTACCATACCACAGTTACAGAATAATTTATGTCAGAAAGGACCTCTTGAACTCTGTAGTTCGGCCTCCAGCTCAAAGCAGTGTGAACTTCAAAGTTGTATCAATTTGATCGGGGCCCCATTCAGTTTTGCAAACTTCCAAATCTCTTGTTCATTGCCCTTGCTTCTGTGACTCCTTTCTCCCTTATCCCCTCCTGGCTCACCTGGTTTTTCTTTTCTGTGTAACAGAATCAAGCTTGAGAAATTATGTGTGTCATCCCTGACCTTCTCCGCACTGTCTTCCCCTATCCTTTTCTCCTTCTTGGCAGACTGGCAAAACTCTGCTGAAGGTCATCTAGGCTGCAAGGTCTTCAAGCCTCAACTTCTCGTCACTATCCTTGACGGATGCCAGCAGACAGTTTCTTTCATCGTGAGCTCGCAGGTGAGCACAGGAAGCACTTTTGTTCCTCAGAGGTTATTTCTCAGTGTCAGGTCTTTAACATGTAATTCTGTCACGGCAGGCAGCACAATGCTGTCTTCTGGAGCAGCTGAGCTGGCAGGCACTCAGTTCTTCTTAACAGGGAGTCCTCACTAACACAGATCTGCTCCATGTCTGTATGTATTTTTGCTCTTCCTTCTAACTGCAGTTTATCCCATCTTCTCTGTCATAGACTTGCATATATCACCCTCTTTGCTCATTGCTGAGACTCACAGCATCTCTGCTTAGGAGACAGGCGCAGTGGACAAGTACACACATTTCAGAAGCATGTAGTCAGTCACTGGAAGGATTTTGGTCAGATTATTCATAATTTCTCTCTTAGGAAGAATATCCCCAAATCTGTCTTTTTTTTATTATTTATTTGAGGCAGTTTTTTGGTAAGTTAAGCAGCTCAGTGGGTGATGGGTTTGATGGTGTTCTACCAGTCCCCACTATTGCCACAAAGCATCACTGATTCTGCCATGAGACACAATACCAGGCACTTTTGTTTATACATGTAAACGTTATCATCGCCACAAAACAAAAGAGCTGTAACAAAGGACTAGCAGCAGCCTTGACTAACGGCACTACCTAGCAGTCCTAACTATCACAAGACCTTCCTAAGCAGTTCACGTCTCAAGCAGGCGGATGAACTGGATATGCCATTTACTCACGCTCATGTTTCAAAATTCAATTATCAAGATGTCCTCCTTGCTTTGTCATTTCATCTTTACACTACTTGCAGTAATCAAATTTCCTTGTTGCTTTTTGTTTCTATGGTATAAACATCACTACTTAACTCAATTTAAGTCACAAAATACCTCATTAAACCTCCTCCGGAAACTGCTGGTAAGAGGAGGCTTGTGTTACTAAACCCTCATTTATATCTAATTATAACGATAGAACATACCACATTACTTTAATAGGAAACACTCACATTTTGGCTTCACACCTTAAGTGATTAGGGATCAGAATCCCAAATTTTGAGTTATTAAAAATTTACAAGAAACACACGAGGGATGAAAATGGTGGACACTGGAACATTTTAGCTAGACTGGAGGAAAAGCTAGACTGGAAGCTAGAATCTGGAGGAAAAGTGGGCGAGTCCAAACGTATTGTTGCTCAAGCAGTGTACAATACTCAGCAACAAAGTTGTATGTAGTTTTCCGCAATTCCGCTGCCAGAGCACAGAGTAGTCTGCTGAAACTTATCAGACACTACCCAGTGAATGTGTGATCAGCCAGTGGCACAACATGCTCCGTTACTGTAACAGAAGCCAAAATTCAAAGTGCAAAAGCTATATGATGGTGGATTTCAGCTTAAAATAGAAAAAACGCATGCACCTTTCAAAAAAACCCACCCCCCCCCCCCCAACAAATA
>VZSC01014161.1:207804-230621 GCA_013398225.1 Steatornis caripensis
CCCAACAGCCACTCAACAACCCACTCAATAAACCCCAAACCTTTCCTGGCTACCTTAATGTCACCAGTTATTAGGATCATTTTGAAGACTAATTCTACCCAGCACTTGACCCCAGGGGAAGTGCTTACAAGACAAAGACAAGTAGAGAAATCCCTGTCTGAAGGCATGATTATTCTGTGCATTCAGCAAAAGCAGTAGCGAATCAGGCAGCAGCTGGTAGTTTACATAAAAGCAGAACGAGGAAACAGTAAGTGACCTTTCCCTCACAGACCTTCTCAGACTTCTCTAAAAGTCACTCCAAAGTAAGCATATAAAGCAAGGCTTGCATCAATCACTGTGAAGCATAGAGGAACCTCTCCTCCAAATCCGCTCCCCCCACACCCATGCTGCTTCTACTCTTTGCCAGGCTCTCAATTTCTCTTCTTTTAATGTGCCTTCCTGCTGGTTTACAGCCCCGCACACCGGGGAGCCAGCTCTCTGCTGCCAGTGACTCTTGTTACAGCACCAAGGAGACACATGGTGTCCATTTTTTTCCAGGTGCGTTTTTTATTCAAGTCCCTCTGAAATCAGTGGAAGAAATCTTGGTGTGTTGGATCAGAACCCAGTATTTTCAAACCTTTTGAAATTAAATGAACCCTACAGTTTGTTAAAAGGGAGATGCTGGAAACGAGTCTACACCCAGCCACGCAGGGCTGGAGAAAGAAATTTCTGAGGTCAAGGCAAGCAAGCTTGACTTGCTACTCGTTTCTTTTGGTTATGGCAACACTAAGACCATTCTAGAAACTCTTGAATTTCCCATTTGAAAGTTTTCAACAAAATGCTGTAGGCATATATAAGTAACAGCAAGGTATTCCTCCAGATTTGGCTTGTGAGTGTGCATCATCTAGTCCCATCCATTCTCAAATGTCACCTTTATACACTGTTGGCTGACCAGCTCTCCCAACCAACAGCTCAACTTCCATTTTCTGAGAGCTTTTCATAGGCAATTAACATGCATTTTTAGTGAAGGTGACCAGGATTGTCCTAAGTTCTAAGCTTAAAAAAAAAAATTGTCAAAACTAAGATTGTTTTCAAGTGGATAAGGTGACACGGCTGACAGTTTTAAGTGTAGTTTGTAGTGCGGCAATCCTTTGTTTTGAACACAATATTCAAGAAATTTGAGTTTTCTAGTTGTAATGAGATTTTCAACTGATGTTTTGAATACCATGGTGGACCACTTCAGTCCTTTACCATGACATCTGCATTTTCAGGCATGTGGTTTGGCATCTAATGCTTCATCCGGCACAGGACTTGTTTGGGTCAGTCAAACATTTATACAGTACCAGGGCAGCAATTTTGATTTTTATGACTATCATCAGCTAAAGGATTTGATATTTTCCACGTTGCTCAAGTAACTCACATGTACCAGGAAACAGAGGCATTTTGCAATTCTAGCCTACCCTGATGCCTCTCTCTATTCCTTACAGATGCTCTTCTATAACATTTTATACATTTTAGAATAAAAGCATCTGACATTTTATGAGGAATAGCCCTAGCAGCAATGTAAAGTGCAAGTCTAAAGCAGAAAGTTTTAGATCCTCAGTTTTCCTTTCTATAAGGCCCCTTTTCTTTTGCTTAGGCATCCACATTTTTTCCAACGTTTTTAAAATGCTGTATGTATTTATGGTGGAATTTTCAAAGCCACCAAGAGGATTTGGATGCCAGACTGCAGCTCTCTTTAATGAGATTTGAACATCCAAATCCGTACACAGATTGAATATACATTAGGCTTTGTATACGTGCTAGCAAACAGCTAGCAGAGCTAGCAGCTATGCAACACCCAAAAGTATACTCAATTTGATTCTGCAACACCTTAGTTATTCCAAACAGATCATCTACAGGGAACTAAGCCACATACTGCCATACCGAGTTGGTTCTGTTGTGCCAGATACTAAGAGCAAGATGCTGCAAAGCCATTTCACTTGCAAAGTAAGCCAAATTCTAAATATAAACCTCCCACCACAGTATATTCAATTACAAAGTTGCAACTGCCTCCTATTCCAATTAGCGATTTTACAGGACTCTAGGTAACATCACCCTCTATCCTCAGGCAACCAGTGCCAGTTCCCTCCCTCCAAGGATTCTCCTGTGTCCTTCAGCCCCAGAGGGCTGGTTTTCAAGCAGCCATGTAGTTGGCATGCATTGGGACGAGATCTAATCCCAATAGCCCCGCATGCCTACGATGGCCAACTGGGTTGCCAATTGGCCTTTGACTCCATGAGCTGTAGAAGTGTAAAGCCATACAGGCATAATTGTCAGTCTGGTGATAGCTGATGTGTTTTTGTCAGGGCAGCATTTTTTGGCTTATAGTTCTCCCAAAGAGAAGAGTTAAACACATAGTTCTTCAAGAAGCTACATGTCAGTTAAAGAAAACAAGTGACATCATACAGAGAATTGATGGCAACCAAATGTGATAGTAGGAATCAGCAGTGCAACAGACTTAGCAACAAGGGTTCATTTTTATCAGAACTATTTTTATCTAAAACTGCTTTAGGAACAATTCCTGTCTTCAGCTGAAGATAAAATGCGAACTGAATATGGACTTTTGTAGGTAACTAGTGTTTTTAGTATCATTTTAGAAAATAGGTATATATATATTTATAATCCGTAAATGATGGATTCCCTAAAAATATGAAGGTTTTTCCTCTGTACACAGGAATCTGCTTGAACATCAATTTAATGATTACTACTGGTAGATGGAATTTTGATATCCATTTGGTAGTGATTTACGCCAGTGTTTTCAAGGCTGCCAACAAGCAAATCCAGAAGGCAGGCAGCCAAAATTCCAGAAGAGACAACTGTCTTTTATTTTATAGCTTATGCATTTTGAGCTTAATATGATTTTCCACTAACAAGTTCTGTACCTTCTCCAAAGTGCTAAAACTGGTGTGCAGAATTGCAAAGTAACACAGCCTCTTCGAGGCAAGCTAATATTAAACTCATGGTAAATTATAGAAGTTAGACTGTTTACTTAGGGGAAAAAAACAGTAAGGTTAAAAGAACTACACATGATTTATTGCAGACACTTGTTTCAATGGTTACATTTTTAAGCTTAACTATATACAAAACAACAATATATTAGCTAAGTGTTGCTTCCCATTTGATACAGAATGAGCAAATACGTAACAGACCAGGAAAATATTGCTGTAGGGGCACAAAGTATGAATTGGTTACATTGTGTGCTTGATATACAGGATGTAAGTCTTCCCTAATCTTTTCAGAAAGTCATCATTTGAAAGCTACATTTGAAGGAGCAAAAAGGGCACGAACAGAGACAGGGTTTTCTCACTTTTTGAGCAGAAGTATAGGAAGCGGGCACACATTAGCACAGCGAGGTTCAAATCTTGTGCTAAATACGATGCCTGAATGCTTTCTAATAATTTCTAATGCTAATAGCATTCCATTTGCAACAGCAATATTAGTGAAGAAAAAGCCACTCACCCATCAGCCTAGACTCTATACATGAAATGAGGCCCTAGCTACCACTTCATATCCGTCAATGCAAAAGATGAAACACAGTTTTGCTGTGTAAAGCATTTATTCTTCCACTGATCACCTATGGGAAAGATGACCCCTATCAGGACAGCACGAGCTCATTGCTCCTCAGAGCAATAGCTGCCACTTGACCATTAACACCTGAAACTAAAATCAGATTAGCTAAATTGTTGACTGTATAGAAAAGGTAGTTCTGTGTGCCATGTGTGCCTCACGAAACTATAATTGCACAGAACTGAACACCACAAAGAACATCTCTCATTCTATTAGAAATTACTTTAGAAGTTAAGACATACAAGTCAAAACCAAACAGGCTGTAGGCAGTATAATGATAGCCGGTGGAAAATAACATTCATTCTGAAATAATGGCCTTAAACTGATACTCCATGTTCCAATACGAACTGTGAATGACTCCTTTTCTTTCCTCTTCCTGGCTCAGGTTTTTGTCCAACTATAAAACTTACCATCCTGTCTCCCTTCTTATTAACAATTGTCTATCCCGATGAATTCCTAAGCTACATCTCATTTCCACAGCAGTACAAAGAACAAACGCAAGCTTTAAAAGCACTCTTACATAGCAGCATGGATCCTGTCGCATGATAGTACAGCGCAGGTGTCGCCTTCGCAACAGGGTCTTATTTTAAGACAGGTTATGAGTCCACAACCTGCAAATCTTGACATGCATGACCGAGGAAAAGACAAAGCCACTGCACACACGATGCTGATCACACAAGATCACTCAGTCTAAGCGCACTGTGTGCTTTTCCTCCACCCCTTACGACCTCTGCAATATATACCTCTGTACACATCCAGCTGGTAACAGATGCCCCGGTACCAATCAGACTCTTTGCTATAGCCCAGGTTTAATACACGTGATGCAAAAGACTTTTAAATATACGCTGAAGAGAAACCAGAGTTACTCTAGATGTATTTTCTGAATATTTTATTGATCTGATACAATATACAAGCATACACAGCAGTATAGGCATGTGTATGTGTCTGGATATACATACATATACAAAATGCCATATGTATGATACACACAACAAACAAGGCCAGATTATCTGGTCTTGCAGAGATATGCCCAGCACAGGACCAAAGACCAGGGTGGAGACATATAAGCCCTTCAGAACTACAACACGATCTGTTCCTACAGCTGCCTGTGGACCAGGACAGCTTCTGTAACAGGCCACAAAGACAACAGGTATCTATTTTAGAACTAGTAATAGAGAAGATGGTTTCTTTTATCTTACCACTGGTTATTTCCAAGGGTGATCCGTTATTATTCAAATAATCATGACTTGCCAGCTTTACAGCAGTAGATAAACAAAAGGTGCACAGAAACTGCTAAGCGGGATTCCACAGCACAAAGACAGCTAATGAACCCCACCGCTATGGCAGATGATGAAACTGCACCAGGCCCATCAGGTTGTTGGGACTGAGATGTGGGAAGCCTGGGCAAACGCTCAAGAAAGAGCTCAATAAGAATCCTTTCTTTATTCTTTGCCCACCCCCAATCCTGCCATACTTACACATCCCTGTAGTACCCTCTTCTAACATACCACCACAGAAGTGGCCAGAATCCACCAGCATGCTAATACAATTTTTACACAGTAAAGAATTGCTACTATTTATTTGTTATTGACATATTTTATGAGAAAAAACAGTAAAATTGGTCAAGTTGGCCATCAGGCACCTGGCTGTGTGATTTACATAGGAAACCACAGTTGTTGGGAGCTGAAACAGGAGAAGCCTCATGGCCTCACAGTGTATTCTGGGAAGAACAAGATGGATAGTTACCAAGTTTGCGGCTATTTTATATTTTAACTTTTTCAGCTCATGAAAACAGAAAGAATACTGGTGATATAGCTTTGACAGGCATATTTTACTTGTTAAACAATAACAAGATACATATTAAGCCATGTTTTTTAGCACAAACTACTGTCAGTTACAACCTAGACCTGAATTTCTTCCTCTGTTGCAAGTCCATGGCTTGGATCAATAAGACATGTTCCTATGATTTTACCATCAGGCATTACTGGAGAAGCAGTAGGCGTCTGCATGGTAAGTAAAGAGAGAGAAGGAGAAAAACTGGGGGTCATGGTTGGTGGAGGGTATCCAAGATTATGGATAAGGGGAGAACGAGGGTATTTTTTAAATGCTTGCCCTGATACTCTATTTGGCATCTGTGGTGGCACTGTCCTTATGCCAGGCTGAGCTACAGATGTTATCAAGGGAGGAGGGAAAACAAGGGACTTCTTCTCCATAGGGAAGCTATGAATGTGTAAGTTTTCATCTTTCAGTTTTGCAATATCATGAAACACTGAGGCAAGAGATTGAAATCTGGGTTCCCAGCTGAGCACATACTCCCAATTATAAGCACCTCCGAGATCCTCAGAGGTGCCAAGATTTACAAGTGAATCATACCCAGAGTCCTGCCTGTCTGACATCAAGACATACTCTCTTGTGAGGTCTGTCATTATGTCTTTCTCTTTTATTCCAATTTTCTTAAGTGTTTGAGACAACATTTTATGTGTGTAGGCTGTGCCACAAGCTGCTTCTCTGCCTTCTCCTTTAATGACCTGCATGCTCTCCATGCTTTGCGTGGTAGCCATGACATTTGTTTCTCCAGACTGACAGAAGAGCTGATCAGACTCTCTTGGGATCCCCGAATCTGGCACCCGTGAGCTGCGCTCACTCAGTGTCAAGCCATCGATCTTTCTGCAAGGATGTTCATTGATCCTTTTGATTTCCTCGTCCTCTGCAGTTTCTCCTTCAGCAGAACCGTGGCCACTGGAGTCAGAATGCCTGCAGGGGACACCATCATCCTTCCCCTCCCTGATTCCTGCTAGGCTCAGCCATTCTGCTATGGCACCCATGGGAAGCATACTGCTCTCAGTACTTTGGATTTTCTGGCAGTCCTTATCTTCGTTGGCTGAATTCGCATCAGTATCTGAGGAGGATACTGCTGCTTTTTTCACACAAGAGTTCATTAGATCTTTCCGCTTATGTCTCAGAGTAAGTGCAATAAGACTGACTGCAAGCAGCAGGAACACTATCAAGGAGACTGAAGTGCTAATGGTCAGGCTGTACGCTGACACTATGGGATAACTCTCAGGAAAATTGGAAACATTTACCAGAACAGTGCATACTGTGAACTTGGACTCAATTTTGGGGCTGTGAGCTCTTACCAACAATTCCAGGGTGCCATCATTCCTTTTGCTGCCATTTTTCTTTCTGTGAACAGTCTGAGTCAAATAAATATTACCACTGGTTTGGTTCACAGAAAAGAATGGAGAAGTTTTTAGCAGGGAGTAATGAACAACTCCATCCAGTCCACCATCGCTGTCCAATGCTATCACTCTGCCAAGCAACTGGCCTGCTTCGTTCTTCTCAGGGAGATTAAAGAAATACTGATCTTGTGTAAACACTGGGTCAAATTCATCTCTCCCCTCAATATCTACCTGAACTGTAACGGTAGCCAGCAAGTCACCTTTGTCTTTTGCTTGGATTATGAGACAGTATCTATTCTGACTTTCATAATCAAACATTTGCTTTGTATGAATACCTCCTGTCAAAGGATCGATGAAGAACATGTCATGGTCTCTAGGAGCTTCACGATGAGCCAAACATGAAGACTGGATGGAGTAGGTAAGGTGTCCATAGGAGCCTTTATCAAAATCCAGTGCATTAACAGCACACACAAAAGAAAAGGTAGGCAGATTTTCACTGACAATGCAGCTCAGGCTAGGAAACACAAACAGTGGAGCATAATCGTTGTCATCTAGGATGCTAACAAGAACAACAGAAAAAGCCACGTTTTTTACATCAGCTCCTCCATCTGTAGCTTGGATGATCAAAGTGAATTTCATGGTATCCTCATAATCCAGCTTTTTCATCAAATGCACTGACCCCGTTTTCCCATCCAAGTGAAAATGTCCCCTGTCATTTCCAGATATTATTGCATAAGTGATCTCTGCGTTAGCACCTGCATCGCAGTCATTTGCTGAAACTTCAGTGATGTGACTACCTACAGGGATGCTTTCTTTGACATGAATATGGTGCTCTGGGCTGCTAAATAATGGAGGATTATCATTAACATCCAGCACAGTTATTAGCACAGTAGCAGTTGAATTCAAGGAGGGTGTTCCATGATCAGAGGCAAGGAGGACCAAAAGGTGAGAAGAAGCTGTTTCCCTGTCAAGATCCTTGCTCAAAACAAGACTACCAACAAGTTTGTAGGATGTTTCTGACTCCATGACACTTGTTTCCACAGAGAATAAATTCTCAGGATTGCCATCAACAATAGAGTATTCAACATATGTATTTTCATGTGTCCAATCACAGTCAATGGCTGAAAACACGAGGACGTTTTCTCCAACTGAGGCATCCTCGCTCACGCTGAGATTGTACATAACCCTTGTGAACTGAGGGGCACAGTTATTTACATCATCTACGTGGACCTCTACGAGGGTAACTGCACTCAGGGCAGGACTGCCACCATCCGTGGCTTCTATCAGTAGCTGAATAATGGAAACCTTTTCCACGTGTGTCACGGGTCCCGTAGCGAACACTGAACCTGAAAGTAAAACAGAATTAACAAAAGCCCACACTTCACACTCACTAAGGCAAGTAAATGTGATTCCAAAAGCTGAATCTAATCAGTCATATTTGAAAATGACTCAACTGTAATGGCTGCACACCCCAAAGTAACTCTCTTGCATCCAGAGAGTAGTCAGTCAATAGCTCAATGCCCAGATGGAGATCAGTGATTAGCAGTGTGTCTCTCAAGGGTCCATACTGGGACCAGTTCTGTTTAATATCTTCATCAATGACATAGACAGTGGGATCGAATGCACCCTCAGCAAATTTGCAGATGACATCAAGCTGAATGGCATGGTTGACATCCAGAGGGACCTGGACAAGCTCCAGAAGTGGTCCCATGTGAACCTCATGAGGTTCAACAAGGCCAAGTGCAAGCTCCTGCACCTGGGTCAGGGCAACCCCTGGTAATATAGGCTGGAGGATGAAGGGATTGAGAGCAGCCCTGAGGAGGAGGAGGACTTGAGGGTACTGGTGGACGAAAAGCTGGACATGAGCCAATAACGTGTGCTTATAGCCCTGAAAGCCAATCGTATCCTGGGCTGCATCAAAAGAAGTGTGGCCAGCAGGTTGAGGGAGGTGATTCTGCCCCTCTGCTCTGGTGAGACCCCACCTGGAGTACTGCGTTCAGCTCTAGAGTCCTCAGCACAGGGAAGACATGAACCTGTTGGAGTGAGTCCAGAGGAGGGCCACAAAAATGATCAGAGGAGTGGAACATCTCTCCTATGAGGAAAAGCTGAGAGAATTGGAGTTGTTCAACCTGGAGAAAAGAAGGCTCCAGAAAGACCTTACTGTGGCCTTTCAATACTCAGAGAGGGCTTTAAGCAAGATGGGGGACAGACTTTTTGGTAAGGACTGTTGTGATAGGACAAGAAGTAATGGTTTTAAACTAAAAAGAGGGTAGAATCAGACTAGATATAAGGAATCAATTTTTTATAATGAGGGTGGTGAAACACTGGAATAGGCTGCTCAGAGAGGTGGTAGATGCCCCATCCCTGGAAACATTCAAGGTCAGGTTGGACGGGGCTCTGAGCAACCTGATCTAGTTGAAGATGTCCCTGCTTATTGCAGGAGGGTTGGACTAGATGACCTTTAAAGGTCCCTTCCAACCCAAACTGTTCTATGATTCTAAGAAATCATAGCTAATGCTGGGAAGCAAAGGCCTACCCAAAATGATGCAGTATCAAATACACATACTGCATTTACACCAGCAAAAGTTTCTCTTCCTAGTAACAGGCTGAACATGCAAATGGCATTAAACCACAGGCAAAACAAAGCTAAAAAAATATAGGCTCCTCATTAGAAGTAGCTGTACTGTGCGAGTTCAGTACGGAAGGTCTGTTTTGTTCTGTTTTGCTTGCAATCCAGTGACAGTATCACGGGCTTGTTTGTTACTTAGATAGGCTTGCCAATAAGTTACATAAACATGTTCCTTTCAAATTGCTTATCTAAACATAGGGGTTGGGCTACATGGTCTTGAAAGGTCCCTTCCAACCCAGACCATTCAATGCTTATGTTCATAAGCCATCTACTTCACACTTCACAGTGTATAGTTAAGCACCACAGACAATGTGTGACAATTTTCTGATCACAGTTGAAAACAGCTACTAGTGTACTGAGTTCGCGTGGCAAGGTTTTGGTAGTGGGGGGAGCTACAGGGGTGGCTTCTGTGAGAAGCTGCTAGAAGGCATAACAGAGCCAAAGCCAGCTGGCTCCAAGACAGACCCACCACCGGCCAAGGTCCCAGGCCATCAGCCAGGGTGGTAGTGCCTCTGGGATAACGTAGTTAAAAATGGGGGGAAAAGCCTGCATGACAGAAATTGCAACCAGAGAGAGGAGTGAGAACATGTGAGAGAAACAACTCTGCAGACACGAAGGCCAGTGAAGGAAGGGAGGAGGTGCTCCAGGCACTGGAGCAGATATTCCCCTGCAGCCCGTGGGGAAGACCATGGCGAGGCACGCTGTGCCCCTGCAGCACATGGAGGTCCATGGCAGAGCAGAAATTCAGAAAACTTTTAAATTCCACTTAGGATTATAGGATAACATAAGCTCTCGAAAGAAGCAATCTTAAAACCATACTGCCCAAGCTGTAGAGAAACTCCGTTATGACAGTTTCAACTTATACTGAAAAATACTAAGTATAAACTTAAATTGAATGAAATCTAACACATGAGCTTAAATTTTATGAATCAATGCAAAATGTACAGCAACTTTTCTATCAGATCACATCAGAGGACTAGCGCCTATAGGATGTTGTGACTAGCTGCCTCATGCATGGTTCAGGGACAAAATGAGAACTTGAGTCTTTGATGCGATCAGTTCTTTAACGATAATGGCAAATTTAGCCACAACATACGGACTTTGGCCACCAAAGATTTCCAGAACTCAAGTGATCACTGGCAACAGGTGAGGAAGTGCAATAGGACTCTTCAATTTACACTGGAAAAGCTGAAATAATAAACCATTCTAACAGACTCACCATTCTTGTGATCAATGGAAAATCCCTCAGAGGAAGAAAGTATTTTGTAGGAAATCATTCCATTACGCTCCGAGTCCCTATCCACAGCAGAGACTGTCAGAACAGTGGCATCCGTAGAAATGAGCTCTGGCAAGCTCACCTAACAATAAAGCAAAAAGAATTTTGATAGATTTTTAATAAAGGATTGTGAACATATAAAATACATTTTCCTTAATTCGATCTTATATTAGCAAAAAACAAACAGTTCCTAGCTTTAGAGAAAGTTTCACCTACCCATTTTCTTATGAGACAAAGCCATAAAGAGTTGAGATGTTGAAAATGATGGATACAATACCGCCAAAATTTACAGTAAACTTTAAACAGCAGTAAAATCCATCTACTTCTAGTTCATTATGACAATGAGTTCAGAGAATTACTGAATCTCTTTTTTCAATAGTACACTAATGGAAGGAATACCTACAATAGACTGCAACTAAAATTAGCTTTGCTACCTGCTTTTGGAAACACCTTGATTTTCATACATGGAATACAGTCTGCAGCTCCCGTTTGGAGTATATGATTGACCATTAAAAAAAACAGCACACGTACCCTGCAAATCCCAGCACCAGTGCACTTAATCAACCGGGTTATTCACAGCATTTTTTTTTTTCAAAATGCTCCCTTTTTTCTTCATATAATCTAGGAAACCAAGAGCGTCCTTTCCCTTCTTAAAAGTTTCCATTATTTGAAGTCCTGATACAGTACTTTTGTGACCAAAGTTTCCTTCTACCTTGTAAATCCAATTTCAAGTTAACAGTATGATACAGCAGCTACCTTTGTCATAACTTCAAGTGCTAGTTTAAATCATTTTAACAGAGTGATTCTATGTATATAATAGCTATATAAATAGTAAACTATACATGAAAAGTATAAATATGGAAACTCTTGAAAGGGCAATAAAAGGGTAAAAATTACAGCATGATGAATAGGGAATTATACATATCATCGACCAAAAAGAAGCAGTATATCTTACAGTCCAAGCAATACATGAAAACTTCAGGATTGTGGAGAGAGAAGCTCAGCTATTTACGTTAGCATAGTCAACAGAACTACACTGTTTTGCATCAGTTAACAAACCTGTCTGTAATGTCTGCTCTGATAAAAAAAATAAAATAAAATTTGTAGCACTTGCACAAGCAAGTACTTGCCTGAACTATTCTCCAAAATCAGACACATATGAGGGTTGAGGAAAACTTAAGGCAAGGTCTAAAAATCACTTAAGCATTAATAGTGCATCTTTTTTTCCAGAATTTAGACTTAAACTTGTAAGTGAGCAATTTACACAAGTCCTGACAACTCAGGCACCTGAAAGTTTCACAGGCGCCTACAGCCTGTCCCACAGTTAGTTGACTAACCTGTTGTGCCTGCACATGCTCAGAGGTTGAAATTTCTTTACTAAGTCAAATGTTTGGACTTATTCCTTGTCTAAATCTGAGATATTTATAAATGAAGCACTATTAAAACCAACCCTTCTGTGGTGCCTCATTTTTGGCTCTGCACACATCCACCACACACAAAAGGCACGAAGTCAAGCAAACAGCTCAGTTCACAGGATCGCAGCACAGCTGAGGCTGCCGGGCACCTCCGGAGGTCATCTTGTCCAACCCTTGCTCAGAGCAGGGTCATCTAGACCAGAGTGTCCATGACTGGGTATAGCTCAGTTTTGAATATCTGCAGGGATGGAAACTCCACAACCTCTCTGGGCAACCTGTGCCAACTCAGTCACTTAGAATTTAAAAAAAAAAAGTTTTCTTTGTGTTTAAACAGAATTTCTTGTATTTCTGTTTGTGGCCACTACCTCTTGTCCTGTCACTGGACACCACAGAGGACAGCCTGGCTCTGTCTTCTTTACTCCCCCCACCCCCAAACTAGTATTTACGCACATCGCTGAGATCCTCCCTGAGCCTTCACTTTTCCGGGCTGAACAATGCATACTCCAGCCTCTCTTGGGCCTCAGCCCAAGCTGCACAGCTTAGCCCCACACAAGTCCTAAGGAAATAACTCCTCTGGCTGCCTTACTTCACCTGGAGCTCCAGGCTTTGTCTCTCCCACCACTAGCCCCAACTCCAAGCCATTATGTGTGCTGAGCTAAGCTTAGCCCAAGCCCCATAGCCTTAGGGCTGATGAAGTCAGGGCAAAACCCTTTTAGCAGCCTACCCTTGAGAGCCTTAGATGATATCGTGCTCCCTTTGGCAGCATATATACCAAAATCACTGTACTGTGTGCAGTGCTGGGCCCCACAATTTAAGAAGGATGTGAAGGTCCTTGAATGCATCCAGAGGAGGACAGCAAAGTTGGTGACAGGACTGGAAGGCATGTCCCCTGAGAAGCGGCTGAGGGTTTGTCTAGTTTGGAGAGGAGAAGGCTGAGGGGCAAACCTCATCGCTCTCTACAGCTTCCTGAGCAGGGAGTGTGGAGAGGAAGATGCTGATCTCTTCTCCTTTGTATCCAGTGATAGTGTGCATGGGAACGGTTCAAAGCTGCACCAGTGGAGGTTTAGACTGGACATTAGGAAAAATTTCTTTACCGAGTGGGCGGTCAAGCACTGGAAGAGGCTTCTTAGAGAGGTGGTCGATGCCCCAAGCCTATCAGCGTTTAAGAGGCATTTGGATAATGCCCTTAACAACATGCTTTAACTTTTGGTCAGCCCTGAATTGGTCAGGCATTTGAACTAGATGATCATTCCAACTGAAATAGTTTATTCTATTCTGTTTTATATAAGCTCCAATTCCTTTAATCATCTTAAGAGCTCATAGTTGTCCGTACTCACTAAAACAGCTTTGTTTCAAAATGCTGTTGGACAACTTGACTTCTCCAACAGTCTATCAATCCAAATGCTTGTTCAGAAGTCCAAAAGCTGAGCTCTGTACCCTCCGGTCAGTCTAGCAGAGGATGCTGGGGAGGTCAAAACTTGTATGTTTTACTCTCTAAATTAATGCCATTGTTATAAGACAGGGCTACACATATAAAATACACAAGCATAACCTATCACAGGGGTATTTTCTATACCTTTGTGGAGCTGCGCAACTGAAAACAAAGAAATTAATGCCATAGTAATGGGGCCAGAAGAAATGTAACAATTTGTTTACCATTGTCTCAGAAGGAAGTTCTGAACACTGGACTCTACTCCCCAAACTGGTTTGGATTATATCCAGTAACTCCTAGTGGAGAATGCATGGTGTATAGACTAGATGTAGCATTCACACCACTTTACTTCTGAAGTCAGAAACCACAAACATGAACACTGAACAATTCTCTCAGTCCTTTTAGCAGAATTCCCAGGAAGGGGCTGGGGTTTCCCAGAAGAGCTTTGCTCTGTTTCTGCTCAGTAATAGCTTGCAGAGACCTTCCTTCTCAGTGCTCAAATGCATTTTAAAGACAAATACAAACAAGCACTCCTACTATTTATCATCACATACAGAAAGGCATCACATTTGTTATCCATTTGCCACATGCCCACCTGATAGGAATCTTGAGTAAACACTGGTGGGTTATCATTGACATCCAAAATAAGGATGGTGAGTTCTGCTTCTGTTTGATGTAGAGAATCTGAAACTATGATTCTCAGCTTATACACAGCAGTGTCTTCAAAATCTAATGGTTCCACCACTGTGACTACACCGGTGTGTTGATCGATGGCAAATTTAATTCCAGGACTATTGTCATAAATAAAACCAAACTGAAGTGCTGGCCTGGAGTCTGCATC
Source organism: Steatornis caripensis (assembly GCA_013398225.1). Lineage (NCBI taxonomy): Eukaryota > Metazoa > Chordata > Aves > Caprimulgiformes > Steatornithidae > Steatornis > Steatornis caripensis. Next base: position 222,165 of record VZSC01014161.1, read on the forward strand.
ACTTGCTGACACTCGAGTCACTGTAAAACCAGGCAGAGCATCTGAAACAAAAATTTTCAGAGTAAGTCATAGCTAAAAAATGATGTTGCAATTTCTGAAGATTTTGCTTATTTTCTAATATTGAATCTTAGATATATGTAATCTTTCTGTATTAGTTTTTGGTGTATTTTGACTTTGTGTTTTAGAATAAGAGCAATATCCAGAAGTGCTATGGAAACAGTAGTGGATTTCTTCAAATGCATCTGCTTTATCCCAATTTTGATTTGGGTTTTATTTAGACTTTCCCACATCCAGTGTAGTCATAACTGTTTCTTCACCAGCAACAGGAACTTCCATGGTTTTCCACATGCATGTAGGTGACAAGAATTTATTGAATAGTGTCACAAACTTCCACAAGAATATTTAACTGAGGCATTAGAGTCTCTTGGTCTGTGTAGAACCAGTGAATGCAATTCTGAAGTTTTTCCAAAGGAGAAGGCCTCTACAGAGAAACAAGGCCTCCAGCCAGACTTACGTAGCACAAAAATCTTAACAGCTCAAGGTATATTCCTATGAGATTGAGGAACTGGATACAGACAGCTTTTGTCACGTGCCAAATTGACAGCACCAGGGATTGCAAACTGAACCTATTAGTTAGCGATCATCTAACAAAGCCTGGAGCTATCAGAAACAAGACAATTTTCCATTTGCACGCCTGGGGCATTAAGCCTCAAAAATGCTTTGCGATGTCCTAAAGCAAGTGCTCCTAAACAGAATACAAACCCCTAAATAAGTAGCCAGTAGTTTACAGCTGCTGTGCATCCATTACTCCCATATTTGTCATTACCAGTCGGACATAAACTTAGGAAAGGCTAAAAAATATCACGAGAAAGACAGCCTTGATATCTTTTGTTAACAGGAGTATTGGAATTTCAGCACCCAAATCTTTATAAGTTTTCTGCTATGTCTCTTAATGCATCACATGTATGATGCCTTTATTTGAAAATACTAGGCTTAACGCTCCAGGTCTGCAAACGTTGAGCTAATGTCACACAACATACCAGATGTATGCTGGGATGAGAACTCAGGAGGTCCTGAGTCCTCCTCCTCATGATCATCAACAGGACCAAGCTATAGAGCATTTTAAAACTTCGTTCAAACTTACAGAAATTGTTTCTTTCATCACAGTGAAGTTCAAAATGTCTCATTTCTAGCAATGGTGCTTTTAACACCAAGTATTTTTATTGGAGAAAAGCAGAAATTGAAGACATCTGAAGAATATGACACTGAGTCCAAAACGAACAGATTACAGATGTATTTCTGCAGAGTTTGTTTTTGTCTTTCTGAATTGCTTACGGTTTTGTTCCAAACTATTCTTAAACACAATGTCTAAAGATTAAGAATAATGTCTCTGAGAACAAAAGCAGATTACAATTTACTTTAATATTTAAGTATTATCATTTTTACTACAGTTGCTTCGTTACATGAATCACCAAAAGGACTATCGACAAATCCCAGTCTTAGCAAAACTTAGCTGTACTATCACACTTACTTTCTGGGACCTCCACTTCACCTGGTGGTTGGACAACTGGAGCATTGTCATTAACATCTAACACTTGTATCCTCACAATACTTGTAGCAGAAAGTCTGGGGTTTCCTTTATCAGCAGCTTGTACAACCAACCTACAATTAAAGGAAGTAGTAATTGTCACTATTGGTCAGAAATCATGACATTATCCACCAACGTTATAGGCAGGGGAAAAATTACAAATGAAGAGATTAGCCCTTTCTGTTCCTCATTGCAATTCCATCTTTCTTTCTGTAAGGTTGACTGTCTGGAGTTTTATTTTTTGTGTCTTGCAGGAAAAATGTCCAGGAGAATCTAGGTGGCAAAAACATAACAAAATCACACAAAGAAAAGGAAGTATTCATCTGTTTTCTTTTCACCCAATTTCATACCAAATGTAGGTGGGTTAGACAAGCTAGCAAGACTCTTTCAAATAAGACACATTTCTTCAGCTGGTAATTCAGAGCAGGAATTAAAATCTAAGTACTAAATTGTCCTTTGGAGGAACCTGACTCTCCTCATTGTTTATAGAGAGACATCAGGAATGTGAATTGGGTAATATGAAAACATCCAAAGTCATAGTAAGACAAAATGTCTGCAGAGATATAGAATAGCCCCCTATTATATTATAAAAGTAAGTGATAAAGTGAAAAACCTGAACATATGAACCATTTGACAATGGCAATGTTCCCACTAGCGGAACCAGAATCTCACTGTCAGATTAAGAGAGTTTGCCTGTACGTTTCTATTTCATACCTGCATAAGGATGGATAGTAGATTCTGTTAACAACCTTTTGATTTCCACAAACAATGTAGCAAAGAAAATGGTAAATAACAACCTGAGAAACATGCATAAAAGGATGTTTGCTCTCTGTGGGAAGTAGCTTCTGAACAATAAAGAACAAGTGTTTATTAAAAGCAAAGATTATTTGCAAGACTTCACCACTCCCTACTATTAAAAATTATCATGAAAGGTATTCAAAATTATATCTAACTCACTCAACAGATGTATAGAAAAAGGAACAGACAAAAAAAAGAAAAAATCCAGGCTATGCAAAAGGATATACAAGTCAGAGCCTGGCATCTCAATTAAATGTTATGTGTACTAATAACTGTTTGCATGTCCCATTATATTTTCTGTGTCTCCCTGCAGATCTTCCGAATACTTTATTTCTCCCTCTTTCTCCTATGTCACAGTTTCTGTTTAAAGTGTCAAATAGATACTACTTCCTAAATGTTCACCTGACAATATGGAATACCAAGGCTGTAACTCAAGCTGTGAATTGCAGCACTTCCATTCCTGAACCACACCAGCTCTGCTCTGGTGTCCTTGTGGTTTCTGATGCCGATAGAACACATAACTTGAATTGCAAGCTAATATTCAATCAGTGACCATTTATAATTCCATATAGAAAGTGTATTTTTTCTAGAATGAATATTGGTAAGGTATACATATGGAAATATTTTACTAAAAATAATCACTTCCTAAGGTTTCAGGAAAACATTCTCATAAAAATGTCTCGGCTAAGGCATTAAAATCAAGGTTCTGTCAACACTTTCATCACAACTCCTATTGAAGGGACTTAGAACTTCTGGGGATGAAAGTGTTCAATTTAGATAAAATAAACAACTCCTTGCAAATTTGAAAGAAGCAATGGTAACATTTTTAAATTAACCAGGAAAACAGTTTTGAAAGCTTTTTTGCTACTCACTTTTCACCTAACAATGTACAGATTAATAACGTATTAATAAAGAGAAGGAACAGGAAGCTTTGGATTCCTTGAACAAACTGGCAATTTAAAAGGCTAGAACTCCAACATAAATACCAAAATAAATCAGGCTCCCAGTTAAAGGCAGATATGAGAATTATTCTTTACTTTATCAACAGTAAACATCCTTCCTTTGAAGGATTTATTCCAGGCATTCTTTTAAAGCACCAGTTACAAATAAAATACATTACGCTATTTAAATGACAAAATCAGAACTGATGTTTTTGATTCAAGGCAAAACTAGAAAATAAACTCCAAATGAAGTGTTCTGTATATTACGTTATAACAAAGTATTTCCTTTAGGACACTATTATCAAATTACACTGATACTTAAAAAAAATCATATTCTGTTGATCTTTTTGATGTGGTTTTCTGAAAGTTATTCTGGTTCATAAGAATTCTGATTGGATGTTTAAAACTTTGAGGCCCCAGAGGATACGAAAGCTTGCAAATACTTTAACTGATGCCACAACCATAAGGAAAAAAAAAAAGTAATTTCTACTGGCACATACACAGAAATGCAGTACATAAAGAAGGTGTATTAATGAATCCGCATACTCATGTTTTCTCTTCAAGGCATGCTTTATTTGCTTTCTAATTCCAATTATGGCATTACCTGTAAAGAAAAATCATCACGTCCACTTGATCATATTTACTCACAGTTTCTTGGAAACTTAGTACAAGACAGTTTATAGATGGAAACAGCTTACAGAAGCATCTTTATTATGGAGAAAAAAATTTGAACTGTATTCTAATTAACAAACAGAATATGTCCTTATCTCTTGGATTTGGTTTGGGTGCTTTCTCTGTGTCTTTACAGATTTATAAAAACGGTTCCAGAGGGAATGGCTGCACAGTTTTTAATAAACGAAAATCCAGGAACTGTCTTCATTCCTATAGGGAATCATCACACCCGGTTATATCAGTAAGTATTGTCACTGATTAAACGAGACAATATTTTTTCCTCTAAATTTGAGACGTACACAAGAATTCATGGTACATGGCTTTACTGCTGATCTCAATGCTGTCTGGCTCGCACCCAGGCTCTGTAGGTAATGGATATCAACACAAAACTATAAAATACATAACATGAGCAACCTCAGGTTAAAGCGAACAAGAAGAAGAATACATTTTTATAAGAATCTTGCATACAAACCTGTAAGATGAAGTGTTTTCATGATCTAGGACTGTATTAGTTGCCAAAATCCCTTGTGTTGAATCAATTAGAAATGTTGCATTTTCATTACCAGATAAAATTGAGTATTCAGTTTCTCCATTCAACCCACTGTCAAGATCAGTTGCAAATACCTGTTTGGGAGCAAAACTGCAGCTTAATTCAAAATGGCAGAACGTGATTTAAGAAAGAAAAGCTTTATACTACAGTCACCTAGTTCTGGTTACTCTCCTTTCGACTGTACAGGTTTAAGAAAATAATCATATTGGTCTCCAACACAAGTGTCACATGAGGTCACAAAATCTGCTCATGAATTTCGATAGGATGCACATGAATTCTTTCCCCGAGTAATTTGAAATTCAGCTACATAAAGCACTAGGGCTGAAGGCAATCATTTTACACTGCTTATATTACTATAAGCTTGTTGTCAGAATGTTGTCTCTGTTTAGTGCATAAAAATGCACTCTCTCAGAGGTCCGGGACTGGCCCTTAAAATATTACTGCTATACAAACAGACAAATCATAGAATCATAGAATGGTAGGGGTTGGAAGGGACCTCTAGAGATCATCTAGTCCAACCCCAAATGATAATGAAATTATTAAGTTTTCAGAGCTTTCATGGAATAGTTCATTAATTACTTTTTAAAATATGAAACAGAAAATGTAAAAAGGGCAGAAGCAAGCTATAGAACCAACAGAATAAATAACATTCAACAGCAGTGAACAGGTTTCTCAGACTCCTCTGACTTTGTATTTTTCTGGTTGCTGAACAAACATTATAATGAGTATGGGATCCAAACCATAGCAGAGGCAACCAGTCAGATTGAAGAAAGAAAACAGAATATATTCTGTCATAAAATTTTGACTACACATCTGGGTTGACTGTCTTTTGATTTTTCTCCATTCCTAGATATATGTTTCTCTAAATACAGCATCCATCAGTTTCTAATCACTTTGCCCTGGAGGCATTTGTAGCTTTCCATTTATTTATTCTCTAGAGGAGGAATATCTTTAGTACCTAACATGACCCTCACCGTGACCTGACTTGCAATGCAAGAACACGTACTGAGGAAATTACGCGTTCTTCTGGCCCAACTGATGTCTTCTTTTGCTCTAACACAGACAGCTGGAAACACTTTCAGAGAATGGATCCATTCAGAGGAAGAAGTGTTTGCACATTTAAATTGAGACAAGCTGCTCTTTAGGCATCAGATTTTAAATTGAACACTTGGGTTTGACTCTACATGTCTGATGAGTTGAAAGTATTCTTTTTATTGCTGTAGCCCTTCAGTACATGCACTAATGCAAGACCCAGCCTATATTGTAACCAGAACCATAGTTTTGAATGGTACTTTTCAACTACTTAAAGAGAGAAACACATTTTTTAAAAAAAGAATTTAAATCCAGCTGCACAACTACTAAGAAGATAAAGCATTTTCTTTCAATTTAACAAACCTGAATGAACGATTTGAAACGTGGTCTAGAAAAAAATCATTGAAAATTTTAGATGTTCAAATAAAGTAGTAGCAATACCAAGAATCCCCTCTCAGTTTTTAAGAGACGGTGGTCCAGACTGTAGTCATGAACAGATCAACCAAACTTCTTTTTAAATACAGCACTGGGTTTGGGAAGATATATTTCCGCTTACCTGTATGATATCTGTTTTAGGACTCTGGCCTTCCCATACGGATGCTATGTAATAGCTTTGCTCAAATTTAGGTATGTTGTCATTCACATCTCGTATCAAAACTGTCAGTCCACAGAGTGCTGAATTCAAGCTATTTTCAGCCAAAACTGAAAGATGTATTTTGTTCTTAACTTCATAATCAAGAAACTTTGGCTCTTTCACTGTTATTACACCTAGTTTATTAAAATAAAATTAAAAAAAATATTGAGACATGACATATGTATTCAGGAAAAAACACGCACAAATGCAGTTACGAAGCCCCTAACATATATGGTGTCCTTCACTGAAGACATGACAGAATTCCAGCAAGCTCCCCACTGTGTCCTTCCTCTACCTAACATCACCTCCCACTTGCTAGTTACTGTACAAATCTTGGACAGCTAAGTTTTCACTGATTAACCACCATGCTGGCAATTTCATCAAACAAAGTCTATTTACTTGTAGAGGGATAGAGAGGAAGAAAGTGGCTGTGTGACGTGTGCTCCTTGACACATCTCAGTGAGTTGGATGTGCCTGAAGAGACTCTTGGCCCCCATCCCAGAGCAGCTACACATCTAGTCTTCCATCTGTATCCAAATCAGGCAATAGCTCTACCAATTTCTCTATTTGACTGGCATACAGCTAAAACACTGACGACTCCTGATACAATGAGTCCCCTCCCTCAAACTGTTATTCTATCAAAAATTATTGAGACTACAAGCACAACTAGACATCGTCACATTAAACCTGAAACGTCCTTGGACGTCTATGGTCAATGTTTTGATGTTCTAGGCAATATAGTACTATACTCAAAATTCTTCATTGCATCTGAACATCAAAAATAGTTAATTTATATGTTAATTTTATTAGAATTCAAATTCAGTTTTGCATGGATTTTTCAGTAATACAAATGAATATCTATATCCCAACCCATCTACTGTGGCTCTCCAAGCTAGTGCTTTTTAGTTTTTATTTTCTAAGATAAGCAGCAATGATCAGCTATTGTTCATGGATCTATCCAGTGTTCAAGAATTGCATCTCGAACATAAAAGACTTCAAAGCTGGCAGGTGGTCTCTCTTCAGCACAACACTTAAAAATTATCACGTTCATAGAATCATAGAATGGTAGGGGTTGGAAGGGACCTCTAGAGATCACCCAGTCCAACCCCCCTGCTAAAGCAGGTTAGCCTAGAGCAGGGTGCACAGGAACGCGTCCAGGCGGGTTTTGAATCTCTCCAGAGAAGGAGACTCCACAGCCTCTCTGGGCAGCCTGTGCCAGCGCTCTGTCACCCTCACAGTAAAGAAGTTCTTCCTCATGTCCAGGTGGAACTGCCTGTGCTCCAGTTTGTGCCCATTGCCCCTTGTCCTGTATACGTTCTGTATACAGAAAAAGCGAAGTAGAGAGTGGCAGAAGGAATACACTTCAAGATGACAGAGTAACTGAAAGACTCTGGAGTGGAGCAAAATAATCAAGTTTGAGGTACACCACCTACGAGGAACAAGCGAAAGAACCAGAGTTGCTCATTCTAGAGAAATGCACACAAAGAAGAAACAGGGATAACAGTCTTCAAATGTGTAAAGAATAGGGGTTTTGCCTTTGTCTAATGTCTATTGTTACTAGGCTAAGAAGTAGTGAGTTTAAATCGTTTCAACAAACATTCAGATAAATACGAATAAAATGTTTCCAACTGCCAAGACTCGTACAGACTATTGAGAGGGTTTGCAGAATCACTGTCACTGGGGGTTTTTAAGAACACGACAGACAAACTTCTATCGGATTTTGGCACAACTGATTCCCCTTCTGCATCAGAGTACAGACTAGTTCACGTCTTCATATCACCTCCTACTATACTTGATATGATTCTGCAATATAATAAATCCTCCTAGAATGGGAGGAAGTCTTCTCCAAAGTGGGGTTAATTAACATCAGTGCTTGAAAAGACAAGTAAAGCAGACCTCTGGCTGTTTAGAATACCTAAGATAAAGGGCATCAATATAGCTCAAAATAATTCTGCTGCAGAAACAACAGGTAGAGAGTTACTAGCGTTAAAATTAATGCTGAGATAAGAACTGCTGTTAAAAATGTCCCGAAATGCCACACTTCAATTAATGTTTTCTAAGAAACAGAAGAAACATTTTAGAAGGAAGGAAACAAGAAGCCACAATGGCTCAAATATCTCAAAAGACTTGTGACAGCCACTGCTATAGAAATCCCACTATTGTTTGTGAAGAGAGTGTTTATGAGACACTTAAAAGCATTGTGTGACAATTTCTCAGCTTGGCTTGATCAAAAAAAAAAAAA